>MU731341.1:0-21415 GCA_026770625.1 Nicotiana glauca
ATCATTTCTATATGAGTTATTCTGTTTAATATTTTAGGACTATTTTAGAGTAATTTCTGGTGATTGTAAATAATTCCCTTCTAAATAGTTTATTCTGATCTCAAATCCAACATACGAAAGCTCTCAGATTGCTTAGCAGAGATTCAACATGTTGTCTTTGAGGCTTAACTATGACCATATCCATAATGGATAAACAACAAATTAGCAAGAACATCCCTTCGAATAAAGTACCCAGTTTTCTGCAAAATCACACATAAAAAAAACTCAAAATATGTCAAGGATAAGAATGATAAACATACAACTGCATCCGAAAGCAAAACAAGAGCTGGCAAGACACATAATTTATATACTTGTGAAGACTTTGATAGATATTTAAATTTTCATATCCGTAAGCTACAATAATTGAGTACACTTATATGTCTATTTGATATAGGAGATCCCTAAAGTTATTTATATTCTAAGTTTTTGAGTTCAGTTACATACTTATCTAACTAAAGTAGAAGACTCCTAAAGTTATTTGCTTTCTAATACAACTTTTTAGTCGACGTTTTTGTACATTAGCATAATCTTATGTGAAGAGATAATTTATTTAATTTTTTAAAATGTGTGTATAATTCTGTCAGTATTATAGGTTATAGATATATAGATAAAAAATTATTGTTACACGTTAGAATTCTATTTATTAAGTAAAATTCTAAACGATATAATTTTATCCAACAAAGATTATCTCTTTGAAGTAATACTTTAGCTTTCAAAAATTTAGTAGATAAAAATTGANCTTTTTAGTCGACGTTTTTGTACACTAGCATAATCTTATGTGAAGAGATAATTTATTTAATTTTTTAAAATGTGTATATAATTCTGTCAGTATTATAGGTTATAGATATATAGATAAAAAATTGTTGTTACACATTAGAATTCTATTTATTAAGTAAAATTCTAAACATATAATTTTATCCAACAAAGATTATCTCTTTGAAGTAATACTTTAGCTTTCAAAAATTTAGTAGATAAAAATTGAGAAGAAACAAAAGTTGAACAATTAATATGAATAAAAATATTTTTCCTAAAAATCTGGAAGATTTGGCGCAACATTTTTTATTCTTCAAAAGAAACTGTTTATATACATGCCTTTCTAATCAACGTTGGGTTCGATTTACTTAGGAATGGGGTGACAAGTACATATTCGGTTAATCATAATATATATTAACTCATCCAAAATTTAATTATATTAGAAGTGATTACGATTTCGTCCTTATATAACTTAAATATTTAAGGCNGTTGTTACACATTAGAATTCTATTTATTAAGTAAAATTCTAAACATATAATTTTATCCAACAAAGATTATCTCTTTGAAGTAATACTTTAGCTTTCAAAAATTTAGTAGATAAAAATTGAGAAGAAACAAAAGTTGAACAATTAATATGAATAAGAATATTTTTCCTAAAAATCCGGAAGATTTGGCGCAACATTTTTTGTTCTTCAAAAGAAACTGTTTATATACATGCCTTTCTAATCAACGTTGGGTTCGATTTACTTAGGAATGGGGTGGCAAGTACATATTCGGTTAATCATAGTACATATTAACTCATCCAAAATTTAATTATATTAGAAGTGATTACGATTTCGTCCTTATATAACTTAAATATTTAAGGCTATTTTGGTATTTCAACATTGTATCCATACTTTTATAATAATATAGATAGATATAGATAAATGTGAATATATATTACCATAACAAACCAACAGTTTAATACGGCCTATGAGCATCCTAGGTTGCACCAGTATAACCAAAAGAACCTCCTATATCATCTTTATCCTCCTTCTAACACATTCTGACAGGAAAAAAAAACTAACAAGAAAAACAATTTTGTTTTGTCCTCTATGCTATCTATCGATATGTTGAATCAAAGAAATACATTTCCACGCCTTCTTTCTTGTTTATAAGTCTTCAAGAGTTACTCTGATCTCTCTTTGTATCTGTGTTTCCACAAGATCTGTATTTATATTTGTACCTCTAAAAAAAATTCAATTCCTTGCTTTCCATGTATGGTATGTCAGTGCTCCCCACATAGCTGATGCCACTTCCTTCTTCATCTGCTTCTACTTCCTTTTTTTCAACCATTACAGTGTTCGAATCACCCTTTTGCTCCCTAATTGTATACCCGACTATGTGCTTAGTTGATCCCTCACTGCTGCCAAAGAACACTGCATGAACAAGTATTTTTGTATTTCTATTGCTGCAACATCACATAGTTGATAAGTGCCATCATCAATTGGAATATGCAGCCTTTGTAATCTATCCTTCGTAAGAAGTCTATCTTGGTATGCAAGCCATACTATAAATCAATGTTTTGGCATCATTGCCTTGGTCCATATCAATTCAGCTTCTTGTAATTTGGTTAAGTCTGTTAACATTGCATTATACCTCCTTGTCACAGAATATTCTCCATTAGTAGTTAGTGTATACCTACCATTCTAATACCACTCTACCATATTACCTTTTAGTGCATTTAGCTTCCTCCAATACCAGTTGTTGTCTTGTCGTGGAGTATGCCTCCATATGGTTCCATCTTATTTATATAAATCCCATGCACCTATTTCACCTATAACAAGTCTTTTTTGTCATTCAATTGGCACAATTACTTACCTACTGAAGCCTCGTTCCATTTCCTGCATCCCTTGATGTTAAGACCACCAAACTTATTTGGCTTGCAAACCTTTTCCTATGCTACCAATGTTACTTTACTCTGCTCCTCGAGTTGCCCCACGGGTAATCTCTGCACCTATTGTCTACCTCCTTAAGGATACCTTGGGGCAGTATAAAGACAGCTTCCCAGAAGTTGTAAATAAAAAATAAAACTGCATTGATTACTTGCAATCTTCCAGCATAAGATAGTTGCCTAGAGTATGCCTTTGTGATTCTATCTGTGATCTTGTCCACCAACTGGTGACACTCCATTTTACTCCATTTTTTTTAATGATAAAGGCAACCCAAGGTATCAGATAGGCAGAGTCCCAATAGTGAATCATGTCATACTCAATATTTCCTCTTGCACCTCATCAGTCACCCCAGCCAAGAAAATATTTGACTTCTCAGTATTAGCTTCCAGACCTGTCACACTACTAAAATGGTCTAATGCTTCCATTACTCTCTGTATAGATCTTTTTTCTCCTTTACAAAAGATCATAAGATCATCTGCAAACACCAGGTGTGTGAGTTTGAGTGTTCTGCACATAGGGTGATGTGTAAAATCAGGCAGTGTACTCATCTTCTTCAACATTCTTGATAGATACTCCATTACAAGAACAAATAATAATGGAGATATGGGATCTTCTTTCCATAATCCTCTCCTCACCTCTTACTTTCACAGAGAACTTTGTTGAGGCGATGCATTTGATAATTGGGGATTTTTACTACTTAGAGCCTTTTAGCTTTCGTTTTAGTCCAAAAGCATTTTATTATGTTCCCGAAAACTGATGAATTATGCTTAATTTTAGAAATATAGAAAATGAACCCCCGAGATAACACCCAACTCAAGAAGGAGTAATCTGAACTCAAGGACAAGGGGACAAAAGCTCAGAAGAGCGGACCGCAGATTATCATCTGCGGCCGCAGAGTGTGAAGAAAAGGCCAGCAAAAAAAGTTGCAAAGTGGGGTCCGCACATGAATTGTGTGGCCACAGAAGCTGGGTCAGGAGAAAAGTTGAGAGAATCCACATTTCAAGACCATCAAAAGTGCATACCGCATAATTATTGTACGGCAGCAGAAGAAGAGCTATGCGGCCGCAGTTACAATTGTGCGGACCGCAGTCTAGAATTATGCGGTCGCAGATTTCCAATCCTATCAAGCTGAAGAAAAGTACAGACCGTACATGAAATTATGCGCCCGCAGAACCTCCAAAAGGGCATTTTTGTCCGATATTTCCAGCCCCGTACAAATAGAAGAGTTTCATTTTTTAGGTCAACTTTTTACATCAGCAACTATAGTAGCCGTTTCTCTTTACTTCTTGTAGTAGTTTTTCATATTTTGGGATATTTTAACATAGAATTTTTCATTTTAATTTTGTAATATGAGTTTTATTAGCATTTCTTCTTCTATTCAATTTCAAGAATGAGTAGCTAGATTTTTAATAGGGTGTGACCCAACCCTAGTGTGTAAACCTTTTAGGTGATTAAGTTTATGCTTTTTTATGAATGGATGTGTGTTATTTAGCTTGTTTTATGCTTTACTTGTGGAATTAGTGATTGCAAACACTAATTCATGCCTTGTCTTAGTCTCTTCTTGAGAAAGAGGGATCTGGTCTAGGTTAAACCTAGCTAACAAGAAATCGGGTCAATTGAGTTCAACCTAAAGATAGTAACAACCCGACTTGAGCTCTTATCAACCGCTTTGATAGATACCCATTTGGTCTTGAGAAAGTCAAATTTGGTAAAATCGCTCTCTGACCGGGAGGTTTTGAGTGGGAAACATAGTGTTGTGAGCTATAATACATCCCAGTCAATAAAATGAGCGTAAAAGTCTTTACCTCATTAGGCAAACACCTAGGTTACGGTAACAACCCTAGGCCCTTTTATATCATTGAAAAATGACAAAAACAATTTCTTAGTTTCAATTCTTAACTCTGCAATCTTAATTTAAAAATAGACATTGAACCAACCTCAATTTGTGGAAGTGTAAATTAAGATAGTTCAAACTCATACACTACAATATATACTCCAAACTCCCACGCATAGCTCCTTGTGAAATTCGACCCCGACTCCTTGTTGGGTGTTACTTTTGCAATCGACCATTTCAAAACTCTGATTTGAGGTGTAAATTGAAGAGATCAATTTTTGGGGTGTTGCTGGAGAGCTAAAAAATGGATTTAGCTATATATTGGGTTTTGTGTGTGGATTGTCTTCTTTTCCTTCCTTGTTACTAATTTTTGTGAATCAATTCTAGGTACCATAATGGCAAACAATAATGATCAACTCGGAAACATGCCTTTGGGGATTTGGACGTTGATGATGACCAAGTTGATGAGGTTCCTCTTGAACCTCAAGCAAATAGAAGAGGCAGAGCACCTCAAGACAATGTCCTAATTCCACCCCCAGCTCTACCAAGAGCAGTTCCACACTGGGAATTTCCGAATGAAGGGTATGCAAGTGCCATTGTCTCGTCTCGTATTAAGGTGGGCAACTTTCAAATTACAAATGTAATGCTCACATTGCTAGAGCAACGAGGATTCTTCATCGGGGCTCCGAGTCAAAATGCATACAAACACTTGAAGGGGTTTATGGACACTTGTTGGGACAGTAAACAAACAAACGTCTCCAATGATGCTTTAAGGTTAAGGCTATTTCCCTTCTCTATACGGGAAGAAGCCTTAGATTAGTTTGAGAGATTGCCAAAACCTTCCATCCATATGTGGGATGAGTTACGAAGAAATTTATTTCCAAGTTCTTTTCTCTCGGGCATATGGCTACTCTTAGAGACAAGATTCTAGAATTCAAAACAAGAGCCCAATAATGATATGAATGAAGCTATGATTCAACAAACTTTCTATCGGGGGATCATCACGACCAATCAATGCGTAGTAAATCAACTTGCTGGTGGAAATTTCATGACAACACTATATGCGTAAGCTTGTGAGATTTTAGATGAAATGGCGGATACCTCATCGGCATGGCAAAGTTAGGAAAATATTCCTCAAGTTGATCCAAATGTGATTCACCTTCATTAAGAGTTTCATAATCATGGGTAAGCCATTGCCGAATTGACCACCATAATGAATCAATTAGCAAAAGCTCAACTTCAACAAGTGAAAAGTCCTAAGCAAGTCAATTCGATGGAGGGAATAAATATGATGATGAACAAAATAAGGACCAAGGGTCTACAAGGGCATAGCCGAATGGAGAATTAAGTGGAAGAAGATAGTGGGTTTGATCAAGATGAATCTTACAATGAACAATAGGAATAAGTGCAATATGTGAACAACTTCCAAGGGCAATACTTGATGGGTGCAAAAGTGATTGTCCACACGAATCATGCGGCGCTTTGTTATCTTATGAGCAAGAAAGATTCCAAAGCCCAGTTGATGAGATAAGTGCTTTTGTTGCAAGAGTTTGATATAGATATCCAAGATCGAAAAGGAAGTGAAAACCAAGTAGTTGGCCTCTTGTCTCGTTTGGAGGAGGAGGGAGGCCGCATGATGGCCTTGAAATCAATGACTCCTTCCCTGATGAGAAACTTTTGGCTATTTCAATGAAGGAGGTGCCATGGTTCACGGATCTAGCAAATTCCCTAGTGAGTGGTATCATCCCGATTGAGTTCTCTTCAAACTAAAGGAGGAATCTCAAACAGAATTGTCAAAACTATTATTGGGATGAACCGTACCTTTTCTGGATTTGTACGGATGGAGTGATTAGAATATATGTACCAGAGGATGAGAAATGTGAAATACTTGGGGATTGTCATTCTTTACCGTATAATGGTCACCATGGTGGAGCAAGAACGGCGCCCAAAGTGCTAAGCTGCGGTTTCTATTGGCCCACTCTTTACAAGGATGCAAGTGATTTAGTCAAGAGGTGTGATGAATGTCAAAGGGCTGATGGAGTCTCAAAGAAAAATAAAATGCCCCTCACCACCATTTTAGAGATTGATATTTTCGATGTGTGGGGTATTGACTTTATGGATCCTTTTGTGAGTTCTTGTGGAAATACATACATCTTGGTCGCGGTTGATTGTGTGTCCAAATGAGTTGAGGCCGTTGCTCTACCCAACAACGAGGCGAGAAGTATGGTGGAATTCTTGAAGAAGAATATTTTCACTAGGCTTGGTACTCCGCGGGCTATCATAAGTGATGGGGGATCACATTTTTGCAACAAAGCTTTTGACACCTTACTCTCCAAGTATAGTGTCACTCATAAAGTCACGAATCCCTATCATCCATAAGCAAGCGGTCAAGTGGAAGTCTCCAACCGGGAGATAAAGAGTATTTTGTCTAAACCAGTGCTAGCCGGACGAATTGGTCCAAAATACTTGATGATGCTTTATGGGCTTACCGGATGGCTTACAAAACACATATCGGAATGTCTCCATACCGGTTGGTGTTTGGAAAAGCTTGTCATCTTCTGGTGGAACTTGAGCACAAAGCCATGTGGGCTTTAAAGAAGTTGAATCTTTAGTGGGATGTCGCCGCCAACTTAAGGGTGACACATTTGAATGAGTTGGATGAGTTCCGGTATCAGGCATACACAAGTCCGTCCTTATACAAAGAGAAGATGAAATATCTTTATGACAAGTACATTTGCAACAAAGAGTTCAAAGAGGGTGATCTTGTGTTGTTGTTCAATTCACGGTTGCAGATGTTTTTCGGAAAGTTAAAGTCTAAACGCGGTGTCATGTTTGAAATTGTGAGTGTGACACCCTTTGGTGCATTGGACTTGAAGAATAAAAATGATGAGGTGTTTCGAGTCAATGGTCATCGGGTGAAGCATTATTTGGGAAAAGTTAGTGATGGCCATGTTGTGGCAGTGATTCATTTCAAGTGATGGTAATCTGCATCGTGCTGCAGTGTTAAATCGGGCTCTTCTTGGGAGGTAACCATGTATTTTTCTTTTTCTTTTTCTTTTCTTCTTTAGTAGATAGGTGTTATTTTTGTGCTAACAATATTTGAAGTGTGTTGCAGGAATGAGTGTGCTTTGCAGGAACTATGCTTAGAAAATTGGTTAAGTATGGAAAGAAGTGCGGACCGCATGTTTATCGTGTGGGCCGCATAATTGTGAGTGCTACAGCAAAAAGGGACCAGCACCCGCATAATTGTTATGCTGACTGAACAAATAGGAAAGGGAAAATGCAAACTCTATGAAGTTTCTTTGTCATAGAAACGGCCAAAGTGCGGCCACACAGCCAATTCTACGGTCTGCAGTCAAAATCTGCTGTCGTACACCAAATTATGAGGACTGCAGATCATTAAAGGCATTTGAACCCCTTGGTAACAGAGTGCGAATCGCAGAGGAATTTTGTGGCCGCACTTGTCTATTTGTCCCTTAGCCAAACCCCTTGTGTATAAATAGTGAACCTAGGGCTACTGTACATTTTTTTCACTCTCTGAGCACTCAAAAAGCTAAAACTTTGCAAGCATCTATTCAATTATCTACCACGCTAAATCCACATATATGATCAGTCCTTAGCATGGTTCATATCTGGTATGCTTCAATTACTCATAGATTTTTCAATTTTTAGTTTAATTTCTAGTTTATTAGTTAGATCAAGCCATTATTCACTATAAGTCAATTTTACAACCATGTGGGGTTTAAATTGTGTTGGGTCAACTCATAATTTCTATCTGGGGTATGGGTAACTTGATTATCATGTTTAATTGCTATTACTATGTGAATTTGTGCAAAAATTGAAAACCTTAGGAAGTCTGCCCGAACTTTATTTTGAAGAAGTTAAGATTAGGGCAACTGGTCAAGCATGATTCTGCAAACTGCAAAAATTTTGTCGCGGCCGCAGAAAAGTGAGTACGGCCGCAGAATGACCGAATCTCTGTCTTTAGAGAGTTGACATTTTGGAATATCCAATTTGCGGCAGCAATGATAAATGTGCAAACTGCACTTCAAATCCGCGGCCTCACTCAAAATTGTGCAAACTGCAGTTCTATCTCTATGGCTGCAAGTTCAAATTGTACGGCCCGCACAACCCAGTTTGCGACCGTACTTATAATTGTGCGGACCGCACTTCCCCGACCTGCATCATATTTCACACTGTGTTCATTATCTATTTTGAACTTGAATTACAACTAATTCATGTGCTATTTGTTACCGATAATGGTTAGATCACGAGGCCATGGTGATACTTCAAAGGGAAGAGGTGACCCTTTTCGGGGATAGGGGAAGAGGCCTATGCCTAGTTCCCAAAAGCTTGACAACAGAAAAAGGATAGCCACAGGCAGAAGGCGAGGTGCAGAGCCCTCCGAATCTAGTTCTTATGCCCCATCTAAGGAAGCATCCGAGGGCAACTCGGTTTAAGAGTTGCCGGCTGTCCAATCAAAGCAACCGGGGAGTTATCAACTTCGGGACGAGCCTACCACATCTCAAAGCACCTCCGAGGGTTTGGAGAGTGCCACTCAGGCTTCAGAACCTTCCTTTACACCTATCCCTGAGGCATAGGCACCATTGACTTCAGTTGATGAGATCCCGAATGATAGCCGGGGGGGTGCTACTAGAGTTGCCGGCCTTGAGAGGTCAAAGAACAAAGAGGCCTGGGAGGACCAGTTTGCTAGTCTAGCTGCTTTCACTAGCTTCCGTGAGTGGTCGCCAACCAGATCACTCATGCTTGAGCGACAGTTTCAACTGAAAGACCTTGACAAGTACAATCCAGCAGTCTTGAGACAATTCCAAGAGTGGAAGGCATGGATGTGGTTCACCTAGAGTGTCTTAGACGCCAAGGAGTATCTGGTCCGTGAATTCTACGCCAATGTGGTGCACATAAAGAAAGGGACCAAAGTGACGAATCTAAAGGTGCAGTTTGACCATCACACACTAAACACCTACTTGGGATTTGAGGATGTCGAGTCCACACAGTACTTGGAGAAGTGTGCACTCGGGGAGGCAGCCCATCCCTGGTTAGCAGAGATATTTGCAGCTCCTGGGCTGCCACCACCATGGATTGCAGCAGGGGTGGCTATTCACAAAAACACCCTGAGTTTTGTGGCAAAGGGGTGGCAGACTCTTCGTATGCATCCGACTAGATCCGGGTTAGAATAAGACATACCTTCCGATCCCGGGGGCAGTTCTAGTCACCTCCATCAAGGCCGGGTACTCGATCAATGTAGGTGCTATAATGTCGTCCAACATATCTGTGGTTGCCTGGGGCTATTACCTCTTACCTATATCCCAACACCATCATTGAGTACCTTACGGATGCACGGGCGAAGCCAAGGAATTTTGATACAAAGGTGCGGGCGAAGAAGCCCTTCTCATGGTATTGTTTGATGGGTGATGAAAACCCAAAGAAGAAGGGTTAGCCTCCTACTACCGCGGGCCAGTCTGACGAGCCTGTCAGGGTAGTTGTAGAGACAGTCAACATGCCATCTACTTCGGTAGAACCTTCAAATAGTGCATCAGCTATGCCTCTACCTCCTCCTTTAGGTCCTTCAGAAGCACCTATAACAGGTTTTCTATCTCGGCTCTGAAGTCGGTGCCTGTGCCTACTCATCCACTATCTACACTACGAGTCTCCCAGACACTGGAGTCTCAACATCTGGATGCAGATAGCCACTACAAAGCTATCTGACATATCCAGTACTGTTGTAGCGTAGTCATCCAATCCGGTACCCCAGGTTCCTCCGATAGTGGAGGAGACTTTGAAGAAGCTACAGGAGAACCAGACCACCATAATGAACACCTTGGTACAACATGGATTAGTGATTGCGGAGCTGGGCAAGCAAGTAAAAATGAGGAAATCCCAGGCGTCCAAAAAATCAATTGAAAGGCTACAGAAAGAGGTGACCAAGATTGCATCAACTGGAGATCTTCCATTTGACATGCTGATAGATCTAGCTCTTTCAGCACCAACAACACCATAAGTTCTAGTGGCACCAGCTGGTCAGTCTGACGAGCCAGACCTGGCTGGTGACACTACTGAGGCGGTACGCCAGATATTCACTAACCCACTACTCCTAGAGTCGAGGATGATGAGATCCATTTAGAGAAGACTGAGTGCGGTGATGCTGCTGTGGACACAGATATGCCCAAGGCGACATAGGGAGTTTTCTTCATTCTTACCCTTTCCTTTACTCTTATTTTGTTAAGCGTAGGGGACAACGCTTACTTTTATTCGAGGGGGTGGAGTTATTTGATCTATTTGGATGATTTTGAGACATTTGGTTTATAATAACTAACAATATTTTCTTTTTTCTCCTTACTTTGTATTTATTCTCTCATGATATATATATTCTCTCTTTTCCTCTCTCATTATGTAGATTCGTTACGCTTTCAGTAGTTTGATTTGTAGCTTCTTTATTTTGTTTTCTTATTAGTTAGTGTTTAATTTAGTAGCTTCCTTTTAATCTAATAGCTTTTTTTGTTGTTTTAGTGGATAATAAGTCTTTGGTTTTCTTAATACCACAGTTCTTTCCAAAGGTGTGTGAATCGGGTGACTCTTCCCAATGACGGATGGCGTGACAACCTTCTTAGGGGATTGAGTCCGTTTTCAGTGTTTAGATAAGAATAATAGTAATAATGAATAAAAAGACCTAATTGAGTCATGCTCGAAGCTTCAAACATACTTCACTCGGTACCAATACACTTAAATACATGCTTATGGTTAAAAACAAGCTTTTTGGAAAGAAATAACTCTAGTTAGTGACCTTTTGAATCTTGTGTTGACTTAGGCAATCATCGAGTGGTTTAATCAAATTATAGTGATTTTCCATCTTGAATATGGTTGTTGTGGGCCCTCGACTCTATCTTCTTTAACAATCCAGCTGCGTGAAAGGTGAGATGTTGTTGTTGCAAGTCCAAGTACCCGTGCAAATGATCTAGAACTTGCCCCGAATGTGTTTCTAGGCGAATTAAGTTTTGGTTGGCTTGAGAAGTGATTGTAGCTCTCGTTGACTCGCTTGAAATTTTCCATTGCCCACCAATGCTGTTATCCACAGTCAACCCATTTGAGCCTAAGACCTTTCTCATTTGATGACCATGTTGCAAGCCTTTACCCATTTTGTCGTGACCCTCTCTTGGCACCTGAGCTTTCCTTAATAGTCTTGTGAAACAATTAGCTGAAAACTTAAGTTTGGGGGAGACACAATGAGTTTGAAAAAGGTATCAAGGCGCAAAAAGAGAAGAAATAAAGATAAGTAAAAGTAAGAAAAAGAAAAGTGTAAAAAGAAAATGAATAAGTTATAGAGTCAAAGGGATTCAAAGAAAAGTTATGATGCAAGGCATGGAGAAATCAAAGAAGGAGAAAATTAATATCATGACCAAGAAAGTGATGTTAAGTCTCTCTAGTTCCCCTAAGGAAAAGAAAATGCCTCAAAGAGTTGGCAAAGCATGAGTCGAGAAAAGAAAATGGATTGCTTAAGGAAATATGAACCCGTTCTATCATAAGCCTTCATTACATTCCGAAAAAGTCCAACATGATTTCAAGACGAGTGAACTTATATTAGTGGTGATCTACATGTGGGGCAATCCTATGGTACTTAAATCCATACTTGCGACATTCTTTTGAGAGAGATGAGTGAACCTTTTGCAAATCTTTGAATTGAGTACCATATTCTTAAGTGAGATATGAAAACGGAGAGTAGAGGAGGAAGAATTTGGAATCTACAGTGACCTACATAAAAGAGTGAGCTTCCATGATGAATTAAGTCAACTCTTGATGCTCAAGTATCGCATCAAAACTATTTGTGCTTAAAAATTTAACTTGTTGCCTTGTTGATAATTCATAAGTGATGTGGGTAATTGTTGGTCCCAATTGATGTGTGGTTGATGCACCTTTGATTAGTTGGGATGGCTCTTAACTTGTGGAGGTGGGAACTGCTTTATTTGCTTAAGGACAAACAAAAGCTTAAGTTTGGGGGAGTTGATAAGTGGAGATTTTGACTACTTATTAGCGCCTTTTAGCTTTCGTTTTAGTCCAAAAGCGTTTAACTATGTTCCCGAGAACTAATGAATAATACTTAATTTTAGGAATATTAGAAGATCAACTCCCGAGATGACATCAAACTCAAGAATAGTAATCTGAACTCAAGGACACAAAGGGGACAAAAGCTCAGACAGATTTGTGCTTGAGTCAATAACATGCTCTGGTCTGGGTCGTGCAACTTATCTCTAATTGGATTTCCTTTTCTAACTGGATTTTATTTCAAAGATGTGATCTTAGAGCTCACTTACACTAAGTATACCATCACTGGGAACTTTGCTTTCTGGTTGGGAAGTGTCTCTGTCCTTTTCACTTATTATTACTCCTTTCGTTCACTTTTTCTAATATTTCTAGAACCAACTAATTCATTCGGGCTTCCCTTTCCTTTGACCAACGGGTCCTCAAACCTGAAGTGCGGATCGCAGATTATCATCTGCGGTCGCAGAGTGTGAAGGAAAGGGTAACAGAAAAAGTTGCAAAGTGCGGTCCGCACATGAGTTGTGTGGCCGCAGAAGCTGGGTTAGGAGCAATGTTTAGGGAGTCTGCATTTCAAGACCATCAAAAGTTCATACCGGACAATTAGTGCGATCATAGAAGAAGAGCTATGCAGCTGCGATTACAATTGTGTGGACCGCAGAAAGAGTGCAGTGCTGCCGCAAATTCCCAATCATATCAAACTGAAGAAAAATACGAACCACACACGAAATTGTGCGGCCGCATCGACATGTTAATATGACTAAAGAAAGAAAGCATTAGTGGTAATTTGAGCAAAGGACTTGAGGAATATGTGTTATATTTGGGCCTTATCGATTCATGTTTAGTTTTGGGAAGACTTGGAGTTTCTGCTTCTGGTGGGAGTAATGTACAAGGGAAAAGAATTCAGTCGGGTGCTTCTCCGATAGGGTGTTCACGTGCTAGCAGAGCACCAAAGTTTGGCTTATATTCAGGGCCAAGTTAGAGTGGGTGACTCTCAACAGTAGTCCTAGCGGGTTCAAGAATTTGAATACAGTGCCTACGGACTTGGAATGTTCTATATTATCATTGGGTAAGCGGTGCAATATTGGAGGAAGGGAAGAAGTAGCTTCGGATTCACGGAAGATCTTGCAGAACGGTTGTACTAGTTGGCTATGCTATTGTGCACTCAAGGAGAATATGATATGGTTAATGGGTATTGAGACGATGTGGTCTCGTGGATTGGGTCACTCGGGATGAGTGTTGTTGGATTTCGTTATGTTTATGAATGGAGCTATTATTATTTCTAAGGAAAGTTAAGAATAAACTGGGAGAAAATGGGTCAACTAGTAACAGTTAATTGACATGATTGTGGTCGTGATCAGTTCCTTCAACATGTTTAGTTATATATGTGATTGGTGGCGGAACGTGCGAGGCTTGACAACCACCATAATTTGATTGATTTGGGAGGTATTTGGTTCTAAGGACTAGGTTAACTAAATGGATTCTGGAAGAGTCATGGCGGTTTATATCGCGACATGAGGTTGTAATTCTCGCGGTTTGCGAATTCAGTTGCGTGTTGCAATGGTTCTTCTGAGATGAGCTAAGTAAAAGGTTTCTATATGATGAAGTGTTTATTCTATTTAGTGGTTCATGAGTTATGGTAAAATTCTTGTACTGTCGCGTATTGTCACGTTAGGTGCAGTGAGCGGCATGGGCTTTGGAAGTGAGGAAAAAGGTTGTCCTTTGGTATTGGCAAGAATATCATGAGCTCGGGTGAGCAAGAAAGGATTCAGATGGTTAGAGTAAGCTAGTATTATCTTTTGCATCACTTGAGATTAGTGTCCTTTATAAGAGGCTTTGCTTACTGATTACGGATTCTTGATTTGCTTTACGGGATTAGTGTGGCCGGTGGTATGGATGTGCAGACTTGTTACCTGGTGCGGAAGGTGATGCGAGCGTATTCCATAGGAAGATTATATAAGTGTGACATGTAGTCACATGATTGATTGAAGATTGAAACCAAGTGTGGATATTTTTGGCACTATCGCTAATGTAAGAGTTTAGACCTGAAAGGCGCTCTATTCAGTTGGTTGTGAATTGTGGAAGTTCGGTCCGAATTCGACGACTGTTTTTATGTTTCATGAATAGGTCATTATGGGTCCTTGAGAGGTTATTTGGCCAAGCATGGTATGATCAGAATCGGATGAGGTCTGTTGATGGGTCCAAATATGGATGTGTACTCTACACCAGCCTGTGTGTGTTCATTCAGCATAACATTCCTTCAGTATTCAAATGTTGGATGTTATTTCATCATCAGCTATTTCATGTAATACACTATTATGCCGTATGGGTTCTAAGACGGCTTGATTAACTGCGCATGTGTTGAGATTTCGCGTAGCGACGGTGTTAAATGAGCAGGATGGCTCTTGAGATGCAGATCATATGTCGCACCTTAGTTGTGTTTAAGTTTTATGGCATACTGAGCTATTTTTCTCCCCAGGGATGGTATTACGCACTTGGCGTGCTTGTGGTCGATATTCAGGTATTTCGTAGTTATGAGCATTTTAGCTCGGTAAGTATTTCCTTATAGATTATTATATGTGGATCCGGTTGCACGTCGCCACAGGTATGTTGTTTGGATTAGGTGGCATGCCTCCACGGGTATCATGGTTGGATCGGGTTGCACGATGCAACGGTATCATGTGTGAATCAGGTTGCACGCCGCAACAGTGTGATGTTGAGTACAGTTTCCCATATCTA
The DNA here is from genome assembly GCA_026770625.1 of Nicotiana glauca. NCBI lineage: Eukaryota > Viridiplantae > Streptophyta > Magnoliopsida > Solanales > Solanaceae > Nicotiana > Nicotiana glauca. Next base: position 15,352 of record MU731341.1, read on the forward strand.
TTCTTGTGTGTTTTGCTTCTCATTTATGAGGAAGGTTCATAACATATTTTCTCTTATTAAATTAGTTATGTAGGTTGAGAAGTTCTTTCCAAAGATCATTTCTCCTTATGTATCACATTTAAGGTTGTGGTTTGTTAGCACTCTGTGGCATCATATGAGACTTTTTGCAGTGTCTAAGGTGGCTTATCGTATGAGCAGCATGTACTGGGTAAGATGAGATTATTGGACCTGAGATCAGTGCAATCAGATTTATATGAGGCACATTAAAGAGTAAATATCAATATTTAGTCCAGAATGAGGTAGGTTCTTGTCGATAGGAGAGACTCCATGAGTTGTGATTCGGCAGGTGGTTATGCGTTTCTACACATCTCTTCTGTCGTGGCAGTATTGCGAGAGTTGAAATGGGACTTATATGCTTCATAAGGTGTGTTGAGGGCATCCGATTTGTGGGATCTCCGTTGTTATTGTCAGTGGATGTTATTATGGTCATGTGAATAATGCGGTGTATGGTATGAATTTGGTAAGAGTATATAATCATGTATTGTACATCATGTAGTGATGGATACAGTGTTTGTATGTTGGAAACAGACCTGGTAGAGGATTTCAAATGTTGGAATTGGGCTAAATAAAAGGGAGAATCTTCATAATTGCTCGAGCTAATATGCTCAATTGAGTTGTGGTAGCACAGGTAGTTGCACGAGTTGTTAAATATTGATTTCCGACGACTCCAGGATAGTTCTTAGCACGTTCGAGAACGAATGTATGTTTAAGTGGGAGAGAATGTAACGATCTGACCAGTCATTTTGAATACTATCGTTCGGCGGTTTGAGGCTATGAGTAACTTCACTTCAGGTATTATTACTTGTATGTGTGGTCGGAATTGAATTTCGGGAAGTTCGGAGTTAATTTGGAAAGAAAATTCTCATTTTGGAAGCTTTAAGTTGGAAAATTTACTAAGGTGTGATTTTTGAGTAAATGACCTCAGAATCGGGATTTGAAGGTTCCAACAGGTTCGTATGATAATTTTGAACTTGCGCGTATGTTTGGATCAGATTTTGGATGACCCGGGAGCGTTTCGGCGCCTATTGTGGAAAGTTAATACTTTGGAAGAATTTCATGAATTTGGGTTGAATTGTATTTCAATGTTATCGTATCTGTTTGGGATTCCGAGCCTAGGAATAGTTCCGTCAGGTGATTCTGGTCGTAGGAGCACGTCCGGATGTAGATTTGGAGATCCGTAGGTCATTTCGAGGTCATTTGGTGAAAGTTGGAAATTTAGTTTGACCGGGAGTGGACTTTTTGATATCCAGTTTGTATTTCGATTCCAAAAGTTGGAGTAGGTCTATAATGTCAGATGTGACTTGCGTGCAAAATTTGAGGTCAATCGGACTTGATTTGGTAGGTTTCAGGATCTAATGTAGAAGTTGGAATTTCTTAGTTTCATTAGGCTTGAATTGGGGTGTGAATCGTGTTTTTAGTGAAGTTTGATTCGATTTGAGGCCTCAACTAAGTTCGTATGATGTGATAGGACTCGTTGGTATATTTGGTTGGAGTTCCGGGAGCCTCAGGTGTGTTTCAAATTATTTTGGGCTACTTTGGATGTTGATTTTCTGATGTCTGGTGTTGTTATTCGCGTTCGCGAGGATCTCCTCGCGTTTTCGAAGAAGGATTTGGCTTTTGGGATTTTTTTCTATACGTTCGCTAAGAGACTCTCGCGTTCGCGAAGAGACTCGCGTTCGCGAAGAAGGAAATCTCTGTTGCACAGGTCTGACTTCAGAGGTTCATATATCGCAATCTATAAGGAATTTAGAGATGATCTAAATAAAAATTGTATCCCTTTGTGTGAAGTTTTCAGAAAGGTAAATTATTTATCATTTGGATTTGTGTACAAAAAGTACTGGCTGGTAGAGTACAGGTTGTCCAGGAAGATGTAGAAGAAATTTGTGTTGTACATGACTAATTTTGGCAACTTATGTCTTGAAATCTATAAGGAATTGAGATATGATCAAAACATGAAAGTTGTAGATCTTGGTGTTTAGTTTTTAGAAAGTTAAACAATTTGTCATTTGGAGTTTTGTACAAAATATTATGACCATTATACTAAAGGATGTCTGAGAAGAGTTTAGAAATAACTTTTGAGAATTTTGTTCATCGCGAACGCGATTGGAGGCCCGTGAATGCTAAGAAGGGTCGCATGGGCAATGTATAAGTTTGCAAAAACATGTTTGGCTCATTTCATCTTATTTTCTCCATGGGAGATGACTTAGGAGCGATTTTGGAGCTCCATCTTCATCATCTATGTCAAAGTAAGTGATTCCCACATATTGCAAGTTAAATACTTGGATTATATATAGATTTTAACATGAAAAATTCATGGAAAATTAGTGAACATTTGGGGGTTTGGTAGAAAACCTCGAAATAGTATTTTTGAATTTTGACCACGAATTTTGGCATGGAATTGAGAATAAATTATATATTTGAGTTCGTGATGGGTAATGTTTATCTTCGAAAATTTTTGGAATCCGGACACATGGGCCCGAGGGTTGATTTTATCGACTTTTTGATCGGAGTTGGAAATAAATGTAAATTGGATTATAATAAGTATTGGAGTACATATTTATGTATTTGCACATTTATTGACTAGTTTTGGAGCGTTGGGCATCGGTTTGAGTTGTTGGAAAGGCTTGGGAGCTAGCTGTGGAACTTCGGAGCAAGGTAAGTCTCTTTTCTAACCTTGATCAAATTCTTGGTGGGAATCATCAACTTTGTAATGTTTTAATAACGGCTCACGGTAAGAGGGAATTAACCCCATAGGTGCATTGAGTTAATATGTGCTTCTATTTTTGGGGGCTACGCACGCACGAGGTGGCAAAAGTCCGTACGTAGCTACTAATTATGCCTATGTCCTGGTAGATTTAGGTTTACACCATGCCTTGTTGATACCGTTATTTGATTATGTTTATTATTTGCCTTGAAAAGAATTGAGATCGAGTATGCCTTGAAAAAAGTTGAAATTGAGGATTTCGAGACTTGAAATTTTTTATTTGAATTTCGTATTTTTGAAAAAGAATTGGAGAATATTATAATAACTTGAGAAATTTATGTGCAACCGCATTGCAAATATATTCGCGAGCAGGGTAAAATTTTCATTACTCTCATGGGAGCAGGCCATTCGCCTCGGTAGGTTAATAGATGTATCTATGGTTCGTGACGTTCGACCCTCGACAGTGCACAGTTTATATTTATAAATTGATTCGTGTCGTTCGACCCTCGACAATGCACAATTTATATTTATATGTTATATTGGGTCGTACGACCTCAGCATGACTTGCGCATGATAGCTCTTTGGAACTAATTATAATTGACATTGCTTTATTGGCTTGGGATATAGATTGTTAAATGATGAAAAATGAATTTGGGAATTTCTATTAGTAAAGAGAATTGTTGAAAATTTCCGATTATTGGATTTTCAGCTATGTTATGTATTCCATGCTTAAGCATAATATCAGCATTTTAATGTTATCCCATAGTAAGTGTCGGAGTCGACCCCTCGTCACTACTTCTTCGAGATTAGACTGGATATTTACTGGGTACGCGTTGATTTATGTACTCATACTACACTTGCTGCGCATATTTTTGCAGGTGCATATATGTCTAGGGGCCTTGAGGGCACAGAGGCGTGGTTGATATGGGGACTTAGGTGAGTTGCATCCTATGTTACGATCCGCAGCCAGCAGAGTCTTCTTCAAAGTGATGTATACATCCTATCTAATTTGTATTCCGGATTATCTCACTCCGTAGTTGATGCTCATGCACTTGTGACACCGAATTTCGGGGGTATTTATGAGTTGTTCAGTATTGTAGTCTTAAAAATATTACTTATCATTTACTCTGTGAATTTTATCACTTATCATTTAATGGATGAAAATATGATTTCAAAAATACTAAAACGAGAACCAAGTTAATTATTTATTTTTGGCTTACCTGATTACGTTGTTAGGAATCATCACGGCGTTTAATGGATTTTGGGTCATGACACCCTCCTTGCAGTTATTATCAGCAAAAGCCAGCAATGAAACTTCTCCACATTGTTGAAACAACAACCCATAAGGATAGTCTAAGTTACCAGTTCCATAAGGTGGTAAATGGCCATTAGACGAGACAAAGAAATTAGCAGTGCTTGTATTTGAATGCACAGAGTTTTGTCAAAGAGACAAGCCCGATTTGAAAGAGGAAATTCTCCCTGCATTGGAGGTACTGAAAGAATGATAAGGCCCGAGATTCTGCGTCAACTACTCAGCCTCCTCCTTCTACCTACTACTTGGTGAATCGGCAATGACTTTCATTTTTGGTGAAATCGGGAATGGCCATATCTTTTACTGCTGGGTTTATTCTTTTTCAGTATCACATGAATAGCACCGTTAAATTTTAAATGGATTCTGTTAGTGCGAATAAAAGTGTTCTAGTTTAGCAAACTTGAAGATAAAAATGCTCAAGATTATATTTAAGGAACAAAAGTAGACTTAGTTTTGACCAAAAATACATACAAGTTCAGTACCGTGTATTTTCCAGGATATAGTACAAAAAATATACAAATCTATATTACTAATAAATAATAACACGGGTAAAATAGATGGACAAAACAAGTCATAAATTTTATGCGAGGTGCTTAATAAAAAAACTTTGGCGATCCTTCGCTTCCCGATTGAAACTATTCCCTTCTGACGTAGTTCCCCATAGTCGACGGTGAAGATGGAAAGCCGGCATATTGTGATCGACTTTTAGCAAATATAATCCTAAGAAGTAGAAACTACACATCCGTAGAATTTTGAAGCCAAAAAGTACATATTTTGTTCGAAATTCGTAAAAAACTTCGGTTAATATGTAGTATAAGTGATATTCGGCTTAAAGTATGTGTATTTATATGCATGTCGCCTCGCATTTTAGCCGTATTTCGTGAAATATGGATGTATAATATAATGATTTGTGTTAATTAGTGAAATTTTTATGTGTATAAATCATCCAGAGGCAATTTGGGACGAAGGTGCGTGAATTGAAGCAAAAAGGGGAAGAAACGAGAACAAGCCATAAATTAGCGCCACATCTAGCGTGCGGGCTCTACCTGTGGCGCAATTTCCAGAAATGCAAAATTTCCAGCGCACGCTACCCTGGGCGCTAGTAACGGGAACTTATCCTGTTTCGCCCGGAACTTGGTTATTTTGACCCAAAACAGCCCCAACTCATATAAAAGGGGTCCTAAACCTATTTTTGAGGAGGGAGGCCGGGGGAGGAGTACAGACTCTCGCCGCCCGCACTACTGAGCAGCAAGTGCATATTGAGCAGGCCCTAGAAGTTATACCCGCGCCGCCCGTAGTACCAGTTCAGCCCGAGGATAGGGCAACGGCTTCAGAGGATGAGCAACAGAGACTTGAGAGGTTCAAGAAATATGATCCTCCGGTATACAGTGGGTTAGCATCAGAGGATGCCTTGGGATTGCTGGAGGATGCTACCGTTTTCTCCGCACTATGGGCATATCAGGATTGAGGGGGGTTTCCTTCACTACTTTCCAGCTTCGAGGAGCCGCTTATCAGTGGTGGCGTGCTTATGAGTTAGACAGTCCGAATGAGGCAACTTCCCTGACTTGGGCTTAGTTTTCAGACATGTTCACGAGGGAGTATGTTCCCTAGAGTCTTAGGGATGCCTGGCGCGCGAAATTTGAGCGGTTGCACCAAGGTACCATGATTGTCTCGGAGTATGCTGTCCGTTATATTGACTTGGCTAGACATGCCCCAGCTTTGGTTTCTACGGTCCGCGAGAAGGTTCGCCGGTTCATTGAGGGGCTTATTCCCAGCATCAGATCTAGCATGACTCGTGGTTTAGATACGGATGTGTCTTATAAGCAGGCGGTGAGCATTGCTAGGAGGATTGAGGGTATGCATGTGTCACGACCCAAACCCCGGTCGTGATGGCGCCCAACACTTTGTTAGGCAAGCCCGACCATTTCACATTTCCATTTCCAATTTATCAACTCAAATTTTCCAAATTAGGTAAAATCTCCTGTTTC
>MU731344.1:0-27089 GCA_026770625.1 Nicotiana glauca
CTCTAAATGTATCAGAAAATAAGCCTAAAATGAAGGGTAGGGTGTAATATATCGACATGGGGTCAGGTTATAAAATTAGAAAATTGGAGCCCCGAGTCAAGTATGCGATCGCATAGTAAACATGCGGTCCGCATAATGGACCGCAGAATGCTCCCCAAAAACTAAACATTCTGACTCAGTCTGCTGTAAGAATGCGGTCCGCATTCATGTTCTGCGGTCGCAAAGTGCACCGCAGAACTGACCCTCGCAAAAGTCAAAGGAAAATATGCGATGACTATGCGGTTCGCATTTCGATTATGCGACCGCATTACTGACTTCAATTTTAACCAACATTCTGCCTCACTTTACGGCAGATATACGGTCTTCATTTCGATCATGCGATCGCATTTCTGGCATTTTTTTTTGGAAACTTATTCTTGACTTTTTAATGCATTATTCAATCCAAAAAGGTCCGCGCCGCGGTGAGCTTATTTACTAATTTCTAACACATATTCCTAACTTGGGACCACGGGATCCGGGTTTTCGAGTAGGGATTTCACGGGGCCTTAAATCCTCCCCCACTTAAGAGAATTCGTCCTCGAATAAGGATCAAGGTTCACTTATTAACAGTCTTAGTCCAATCTTCTCCTCTTCACAACCTGAAACCGGTTTACGGTCCCCAAATTTAGCTAACTCCCTAGACTACCGAAAATTTTTCCAGAGTTTCCTTTGTATCTAGGCCTTACCCACCTATCATAGAGCCCCAGAAACATACCATAACAGCATAAACGTATTCATAAGCATAGCATAACTGGCATGATATCAACCATAGCCATATAGGCAACCTTATTACCAAAAAGAGGACGGTTTTATATAAGTCCAGCCAACAAATACGGTTTTGAAGGATTTAAATGCATAAAAGTTATTACATGATTATTCAAACAAGTGTGGATACTTCTTCTTCATTTCATCCTCGGCTTCCCAAGTAGCTTGCTCAACGTGCTGGTTCTGCCATAATGCTTTTACGGATGCAATTTCCTTATTTCTCAGTTTTCGAACTTGCCTATCAAGAATGGCAACTGGGACTCCTTCATATGATAGCTCTTCATTTACCTCAATAGTCTCAACTGGCACAAAGGAGAACGGATCCCCTACTACCTTCCTTAACATAGACACATGGAAGACCGGGTGTATCGCACCCTACATAAAATATTTCTTTTTATACCTTACCTCAAGTCTCTAAATTTTGACTAACTCCTGAATTTTTCAGAAATTTTGGCAGAGTCTCCTTTGCAACTAGACCTATCCACCTGTCAGAGAACCACCAACACTATCCTAAAAACACATCCACAACCAGACAAATTACCATAATGTACATCAATAATAAGAACCTCAGTATTATAAGAACCACGCTATCACGATGATAACTGGACATGGATTGCACATTTTAAAATCACAACACCTATGAGGTACCTTCAAATCAAAACCAATTGTTATACGATCAAGCAAAAATATTTTCTTTCCACGATACTTTTGGCCTTCAAGGTGTCCTTATCGACTTACAAGCTTTTCCACAACATACTTACGGAAACAATCCCAACCTCCAAACTCATATAACAAGAATTACGGCTAGATACCTCGCATAAGCTAACTACCTATTAACTTCACCTTCAATAATTTCCATCGGAATGATACACCGAAGGTTCCCAATCATCTCTTTAGACACATATACATGGAACACCAGAATCATGGAGGGCAATGATACGACACGGGGACATCATACTAATAACTTGACCTATCTCTTTTAAGGCTTCTTAAATTCTAAAATGTACTACATCTACTTTACCCTTAGGAACAATTCGCATAGCATCTTCCTAGGAGAAACCTTGAGAATAGCTTGCGCACTTTCTTTAACTCTAGATCCTTATGCCGGACACCCGAGTTCTAAAATTTTGCGACTTTTAACCAATATTCTGAGAGGGCTAGAATGAATACAACCATAGAGTTCCTACCCAATTCGGTTGACCGCAGGATGACGCTACCCCTTGACATGCTTGAGGCCATATGGTATAACACTTACTACGGATTATGATGACGCGATTAATCATTGCGATAAAATCATTAGTTGGAACAATAAGGCATGAAGTTTAGATAGCATATCGACAATAGAAATTATTTACGGAGGAATATCCAGGTACGTACCACCGATCGACTCCTGGAGTGTGGGGAAGATCGAATTATCAAGAGTGGGAATACTCTAACACCTTGAATGAGATAGGGGTTTCAAGGTATAATGTCGAATTACACTCCTAATATTGATTTATACAAGGAACCTGTGCCATAAGCCCATGATAATGAAATAGAAGTTAAGCACTTGTGAGGTTAGTATATTTGAACCGCTCAACCCTTCTTGATAGTTTATCCTATACGAGAAATGATGAAGATATGACAACTTGACTTTCAAATTAATATGCTACGCGCCAAATCTGAAACACCAAATACGAACCCTTCACGATTGAGTCCACATTGCCAGGACTCATTAAAAATATGGAGGGGGTTTCAGGTACTGGCTAGAGAGGGAATAAACTCTTTTATTATGAGATAAAGATTGACATGGTCCTATTATCATAATTCTACGGCTCACTCTGCGGCAGATATGCGGTCTGCATTTCGATCATGAGATCGCATTTTGGACCGCATTTCTTGCATTTTTTCTGGAAACTTATTCTTAACTTTTTAATGTATTATTCAATCCAAAAAAGTCCGCGCCGCGGCGAGCTTGCACATAATTATTTACATGATTACATGATTATTTACTATTTTTTAACACATGTTCCTAACTTGGCACCATGAGATCCGGGTTTTCGAGTAGGGAGTTCACGGGGCCTTACACATACGGGATAGAACACTTGGGTCATCAAAGTCAGAGGGTCAAAATTCGGTTAGGAAGTCGAGGAAGTTCAAAGCCAGTCCAGGGAAGCGGGTCGAAATAAAGCCCAGCAGCAGGGACACACCCAGCAAGAATGCCAGCAACTAACCACCATTTGTATTAACAATTTTTCTTTGGTTGAGACAGGGGCAGGAAATTTTCTCTATTTGATATTTTGAAGTCAGGCACCCACCTGAAGAACAAGGAAATACTTTTCAAGTTTTAGCAATCAGGAGCCCACCTGGAGAATAAGGGAATACTTTTCAAATTTCAGCAGTCAGGCGCCCACCTGGAGAACAAGGAAAGTGCAATTCAAATTTTATCTTTTAATTTTTAATATTTGATAACATGATGTACTCAGTTACCAAACTGGGGCAGAAAATGTTCTTTGTTTGTTTATTCTGTTACAGTCAGGAGCCCACCTGGAGAACAAGGGAATACTTTTCAAGTTCGGCAATCAGGAGCCCACCTGGAGAACAAGGAAATACTTTTCAAGTTTCAGCAGTCAGGCGCCCACCTGGAGAACAAGGGAAGTGCAATTCAAATTTTAGCTTTTAATTTTTAATATTTGATAACAAGCTGTACCCAGTTACCAAACTGGGGCAGAAATTTTTTTTGTTTGTTTATTCTGTTGCAGTCAGGAGCCCACCTGGAGAACAAGGGAATACTTTTCGAGTTCAGCAATCAGGAGCCCACCTGGAGAACAAGGGAATAATTTTCAAGCTTCAGCAGTCAGGCGCCCCCCTGGAGAACAAGGGAAGTACAATTCAAATTTTAGATTTTAATTTTTAATATTTGATAATATGTTGTGCCCAATCACTAAACTGGGGCAAAAATTTTTCTTTGTTTGTCTATTTTGTTGCAATCAGGAGCCCACCTGGAGAACAAGGGAATACTTTTCAAGCGTTGCAGTCAGGAGCCCACCTGGAGAACAAGGGAATACTTTTCAAGCGTCAGCAATCAGAAGCCTGCCTGGAGAATAGAGGCACATATTTTAAATTTCAGCAGTCAGGCATCACTCGGAGGAATGGCAAAATCTTCGATCATAATGCAAGGCAACAACGCAAGAATTCCATCGGAAGAATGCAAGTTCAAGGTAACACAAGAGCAAGTTTGAAGATATAGATAGGACCCTTTTTGTAATTCATAGATCATAACTTAGGCTAGCTTCTTTTTATTTTGACACGGTGTAATAAGGAGGTCAGCAAGCAGTAGCAGCAGCAACAACAGTGAAATTACAGCTCTTGGTAATCCAAGCTACCAAACCTTCCCGAACTACACTGACCTGATTCCTTTTTCGCCAAGGATATGTAGGCAACCTCCGAAGCAGGGTGTGGTCAGCTCTTTCAAAAATACTTCACACGGAATATTCAAATGGGCAAAAATCGCTCATTTCCGCTCACTTATCTTTGCACGAAAACTCTTCATGTTTCCGGGTAAAGAGGGGCAGTTGTGAGCACGTGATTTTTGCCCTATGTGAATAATTACCAAAAATTCAAACAAAATGATTTTCTGCCATTATTTTACAATTTTGAGAATTTTGTGTTATTTTCTGTTAATTGTTTGCATTTTATTTGTGCATTTTAATGAAAAATATAAAAAATACGCTTGACACATGCGTTTAGGATCTAATTTCATATTTTAGGATTATTTAGTTGTTAAGTTATTTTTAGAACAAAATATAAAGAAAATAACAAAAGTAGTCCACTTTTATATTTTTAATTGTTAATTATTGAATTTGTCAGGAAATAGATTTTAAACAATTTTAGGAATTAATCAGCTTAATTTTGAAAATAAATTAGGTTTTATTTTAATTTTTGCATTTTTATAAAATCAGAAAATATAAAATACAAAATGAAAATAAACAAAAGAAATAAAAAGAGAAAACAAGAAAGAAATTTATTAACAAAAAGGGCTGAAAACTTGATATGGGCCAATTCAATTATTTTTGCCTAGCCCAAACACATTCCAGGCCAATCCAACCCAGTCCATTACCCGGTCCGAGCCCCACCCCTCCGAAAATCATAAAACGACGTAGTACGGAGAGACTACTACGTCGTTTTGAGGCTAGTTAGTGATAAATAGATCTTGTTCATTCACTCGTTCTCATCCGATGGCCATAATTGATTTGTGCATTTAGATATAACTGTCCAAAATATCCATCAAACCCTAAGACATATGTTTCCCTCCTCGTAACACCACTGCCCCATCGTCTCCGCCACGCCTCTGCCAATCGCCGCCGCCGGCGTTCACCTAATAACATCCAAATTTACACCTCTTCATCGCCTTCTCCTCCTCTTTCCAAAACTCCAAAAATCACCCATCAAATCCAACCCAATCTCCTCGAATAATCGAATCTGTGGACGCCGCCTTCGCCTCCCACGGCAGCGCCACCACCAAATGACCTCAATATTACACCACGTGTTCTCCTCGTGTTCCTTTTTCCAAATCCCTGGCCATTTTTCTCCAAATCTTCTTGCTCACTCTCAAATTTTCAAATATAAGGGCAGAACCCTAGATGCTCGAAGGTGTCCAACTTTTCCCAACCTTGCAAGTCCAGAGATGATTTAGGTCCTCAAACGATGCTTTCGTTTGTTCTTGAGCAATGGACGAACGTCCAGTACCGTTTGACATTTCAGTTCCACTCAATTTTGAACGGGTGAGCTTCTTTTTAGTTTTAACATGGTTTATTTCCGTTAATTAGTTCATGCTTTCCTTCTTCTTTCTTTGTCTTTTCCGCCAGCAACCCTTCTTTGTTCATGATTCACTGAGTTTTGATTCTTTAATAGCTAACAGTGTAGTTCTTTAATTTGGTAGTGTTCTTTATTAATGTTAAAATTGGTATGTGTATATTGATCTGATTTTTATGTTGGTATTAGTTTAACTGTTGATTAGTTTAGGTGTTTAAATGTTAGTTAGTTGAATTTTCTATTAGCTTTTAGTTTGATGTGCAGTATGATTAGTTAATATTGGTCGATATGATTTCTAGGTATAATTGAAACCTCAACTGCTTGTTTAAATCATAACTAGCTTGATTGGGGTAATGTTTAATTGATAGGGAGGGTAGTAATTTCACAATAAGTGCACGGGCAGTTTGGGTACTTAAGGCTGGGTAGAAATATTGTAGGTTATACTAGAATTACCTAGTCTTAAAATTTGAAATTCAGAAAAATAGATGTACTTGCTTGAGAAGTAAGTCAACAAGTAAAGGACTATTTTGAAAATAACCTAGGGACTAGGAGGCAAACACAAAATCTGAAGGCTGCCCTCATTTTGCCTATAAAAGGGCATGCCAATGCCTTAAGTCAGAAGTTTTAGAAGCCCAAAAATTCCCCCCAAAACACTCTTCAAGCCTCCAGATCTGAAATTGAAATTCAGATAAAAAAATCCCTTAGACCTTAGCCTTCTTCCAAAAGAAAAACAAAAAAAAAACAATAGAAAGCTTTCAAAATCCAAAAAAAAAACAAATTACTGTTCCATTAAGCTTTAGGATCTCAACTCTAGCTACTGATTTAAATCACTCTAGCTTAGTTCCTAGTCGTTGAGGTTCAGAGGTCCATTGATTGAATTTCGAGGCAGATTGTTGAGGATTCATAGGTCCACTGATCTAGCTAAAAGCTTTCTGGAATTCCTGGTTCAAATTGAAGCTCATCTGCATCTATTCAATTGTGTTGGTCAAATTTCTGATTCCTGTTTGGTTTGGATTCTTCCTGGATTTGGTGTGTTAACTGAGCAACTACTGGATTTTGAAACTTTCCTGAATTGCTGGTTCTGTTTTCTGAGTTCTGCTTACTACTGTTGATGATTCTCTGGTTTCTGCTGTGAATCCTCATTTGTTTATATTCTATTCTCCAGGTATACACTCTCAGACTGTGTTGATGTAATTTCGCCTGTTGAACATGAAATAAAGTTGAAGTTTATTTTTGCCCTGGAGTTGCAATTTAAAAATCTTATTAAGTCTAGATAGCCTATCTACTATTTGATTGGATATTCATAGTTGTATTGACTGGACTGCAAATAGTTATGTCTCATGTTCATATGAATCTGTTTTCTCGAGTTGAGTAGTAGCTGTAGTTAATTCCCTGCTATCTGATTCATGTACTTGTTAAGTGCTAATTGTAGTTAATTTCATACCAAATCAATAAAACAGCTCGTGTTAGTTGATCTCTTATCAGTTGGTTCGTGAATTGGTTTTAAAGCATGTTGATTAAGAGGTATTGTGTATTACAGGTGTGAGCACATTTAAATTTGTTAGTTTAGATGTTAGAGTTAAACTGGAGTGTTAACACATTTGTTTATCTTCTGAAAATCAGAATGGCTTAGTTGTCCCCTTGAATGATTTAAGTGTCAAATTGGTATTGATCATTAGTAATAAAGTGTGCTTCAATTTAAACTTCGTTGTTGCAATTTGGCTATCACTTTTAATAAGATGTGGAAACTCACTGGTAGAAAATAAGTAGGATAAATAAGTAGATGTAAAAAAATGATTTTTATAATCTGAGATACAGTACAACAACTGCACAAAACCAGTTAATTAGCATTGGGGATTAATTGGACCACTTAGGTTTCCATTTAGACGTCAGTTTGTGCTCCTGCCCGGAATCGACCTCTGAACCATGCTCTGCTACAACTGGACGTGAACGATGTCAGTTGGGCCAATTTCTCCAATAGTAGGCCTAAAGTGTTGGGTCCTTTATATTTTTGAATAAATTGCTAAGCATGCTTCATTTATTTACTTCATAAGCTACTGGGGCCTGAATTGTTTGAGAGTGATTCATAAGACTTTGACATTTTATCAATGATAAATAATTAGGGCTTTTTTCTTTTATTCTTAAAGACGAATTAAATAGAAAATTATAGATTGCTTTAGGATTGTCCTTTAAATAATAAAATGAGATGAGCCTCGCTAAACAAAATACGTAAGTGTGGGGCCCTCTTTAAATGGCTATATTAAATACTTAAAATTCGGGACGGGCCGTTTAGCGAATTTCACGGCCTTCCCTAAAGATAAAATATGCTAGCCACTTTAGGCGCGCTTTTAATAACATTACCTTCCTAAATACGGGTGCACATTTATGTGATCCAAATCCAAATCTCAACGAAGTCGAAACGTATCAAAAACCATGGGTGTATTCATGTGACGTGGTTCGAGACATATTTTCACGATGTTGCAATTCTCTTTAAAATAGTAATAATAAAAGTGGTTCAAAGTTAAAAACACATAGGTCAAAACATGTACTAAAATCAAATAAATAAGCCAAATATTACAGTTGAGCGACCGTGCTAGAACCACGGAATTCGGGAATGCCTAACACCTTATCCTGGGTTAACAGAATTCCTTACTCGGATTTCTGGATCGCGGACTGTTAGACAGAGTAATATTTTCCTCGGTTCGGGATTCAACCGGTGACTTGGGACACCATTAATCTCCCAAGTGGCGACTCTGAACTTTAATAACAAATCCCGTTCTGATTGTCCTTTAAGTGGAAAAATTCCTTTACGCCCTCACGGGGTGTAAGCGAAAAAGAGGTGTGACACTTGGTTACCTGCCAAGTTGGTTTTGTACTTGCAAAGAAAGATCTTGTTGTTTGTGAGGTTACCGACTCACGTTAGCTGCAGATCTAAAGGAAACTAAGAATTTAACTAAGAAATTCCCACAAACGGAGCCAAATTATTTGACCAGAAATATAAATCTTGCTTCAACTAATTAGATAAATAACACGTATATCTATTTCGAATGTTATGGCGGTGCACAATAATGACAATATTCAAGAACCCAAAAAATAAGAGATGTAGCATTAAATAGTGATGAATAGCAATAAATGACATTTATGTAAATAAAACGGATGAGTCACCCGAGAAAGAATGAAATCCGTGTATGTTCTTTCTGAAAATGATGAATGATTTATAAGCATTTGAATATTCGAGTTATTCTCGGATCTAGTGGAAAAATGTGGATAAGAATCTTAATAAAAAGGTTGTTTTTGTACGCATGTAATAAGACTAGATTCTCTCTGTAAATTCAAAGTTTATTTTACAAGTTAATATATCATATCCCCGATCATGTCCAAATCCATGCCTCTAACAAGGTATGACACGGTCGTTTGCAATAATAAAACCCAACAAGGAGTCGGGATCGAATCCACAGGGAACAAGATGAGAGTTAGTAGTATATATTCGGAATGAGTACCTGAAGTATCTAAATTGCATTTCCACAAAATTTAGTTGTTTCTAAATCTAATTTAAGCAATATGAACAATTGAAACCAAAGAGATTGTTTTTGTTGTTGTTTTCAAATAATGTAAAAGGCCTAGGGCCATGACCACTCAATACCTCCTGATAAGTGAGATTTTGTCCAATTTTGTTTTCTCAAGTCCAAATAGTTATTGAACAAAACAATTGGTAAAACGCTCAAGTCCGGTTTTACTATATCTATGTTTAACCCTTTAATTGGGACTATCAGTCTCTTGATTTTGTCCCAAATTCTTGTAAGCCAAGCTTCCTAGACTAAGTCTCTCTTTCTCAAGTAGAGACCAAGTCAAATAGGCATGAACTAATGTTTGTAACCATTAATTCTACAATTAAAAGAAAGAACAAGGCTAAATAAAACTCATAATGAAAGATTAAAATATGAAAACCCAATGTTAAATCACCAAAATAAGCTAAAGTTTACTAAAGAAGTAAGAAGAAACGGCCACAACACTTTGAATATTCAAAACTTGTTTTAATTTCGTGAAACAATTCTATTTATACAAAGTTGGAATTTTCGGGAAAAAATGCCCTTCCGGAGGTTCTGCGACCACACATTTCCATTGCGGTCCGTCCTTTGCTTCAGTCTTGACAAGAGTTGTCACGATCCTAACCCCGAATCCGGTCGTGATGGTGCCTCTCGTGAAGACAAAGCCAGCCGATACTTCCCATTTCCAATTATTAACAGATAAGCATTTAAGAACAGTTTAAACAAAATAAAAATAAATTCAAAATAACCGATAATAACATAAAATGCACGGAAGAACACCCATACACAGCCCTAACCTGGGTGTCACTAATCATTAGCATATACAAGTCATAATAAAATTCAGCTAAATCCATAACTAGTACAATGTCTGAAAGGAAATAGAAACGATAAGGAATAGAGATACGGGGATGCGGACATCAACAGCTACCTCGTAATCTCCGAAAGCCCGCCTGAATCTGGAGGAAATCAGCACTTGGGAGCGGGACCAGATGCGCCTGAATCTGCACACAGGGTGCAGGGAGTAAAGTGAGTACTCCAACTCAGTGAGGTGAATAACGACTAAAAGTAAGAAAACACACAAGGCACAAGGCATTCTATAATGAAGTAGTAAAATTATTTAAAAATAGTAAAACAGTGAAAAGTCAAGTAAAATCCTCTTACAACAAGTAAACAAGTAATTAACAGGTAATTAAGGTAAAGTAATCAAATAGAAGTTTGCCCCTCGGGCGCAGTATCACCACATCCGCCCCTAGGGCAACATCTCACAACAATAACAGCCCCTCGGGCTCAATCTCACATCACAATGGGTACCCGCGCTCAGTGGGGGTGTGTAGACTCCTGGAGGGGCCCCTTACGACCCACGCGCAATAACAAGCCATCTCGTGGAATCAAAACTAGGCCCTCGGCCTCATATCAATAAATCCATCTCGTGGCGTACATATCTCAGGCCCTCGGCCTCCAATCAGTATCAGTGTTTCCTCACAACATAGGCCCTCGGCCTTACTCGGTCAAAAATCCTAACCAAGCCCCTTGGGCAATAGTAAAACAGTGTTTCTCAGCCCAAACATCATTTAAAATATTATTTAAGTATCAAAACTGAGTAAAAATGGCTGAGTAGTAAAAACGGTGAAAAATAACATGACTGAGTTCAAGTAGTAAGTTAAAACAGTGAGGAAATATCAATAAAAAGCCCCGAAGGGTTCAAATATTTGGCACGAAGCCCAAATATGGCATTCCGCCCAAATCATACTGATAGGAAATAAGTTTCAGTTAAATACGTGGTAAAATCATCAGCCGGGATAGACCAAGTCACAATCCCCAATAGTGTACGACCCCATGCTTGTCAACAAGCGTGTCTCTCTCCTCAACATAGCACTACAATGTGCAATCCGGAGTTTCAAAAACTCAGAACATCATTTACAATCATTACTCACCTCGAACCGGCTAAATCTCTAGCTCGCGATGCCTTTTCCCCTCGAATCGGCCTCCACGCGCGTCGAATCTATCCAAAATCAGAATGAGGACGTCAAATTATGCTAAGGGAACAAAGCCCAAGCGAAAACAATCAATAAATAGCACAAATCCCGAAATTACTAAAACCCGACCCCTGAGCCCATGTCTCAAAATTCAGAAATTTTCACATTAATGGAGTTTTCATCTCCCCACCAGTTCATACATATCAAGAATACTAAAATCGGAGTCCAAATGACCCCTCAAATCCTCATTTAAAGGTCTCTTAAACTCAAGCCATAGTCCTCCATTTTTAGCCCTTTAATTCCTTAAATTATAGCCTTAATCCATGAAATACTACCATAGAAATGTGTTTTAGGTCCAAAATCCTTACCTCAATGAAGTTCCCTTGAAATCCCTCTCTCAAATCGCCCAAAAAACTCCAAGGGCGAAGTAAAAAATGGTGAAATAACCTAACTTCGCAAAATGAAATAACTTATATGTTTTGCCCAGACTTTTCCACATCTGCGGTCCAATGCCCGCTTCTGCGGTCTTTCCTCTGCATCTGCGGGAATCACTTAACGGGTCAAATTCTGTATCTGCGGTCTACTCTTCGCATCTGTGCCTTCACAGGTGCGGTCAATCCACCACATCTGCGGTTCTTGACTTTTCCTCTCAAATCTGCTTCTGCGTCTCCCTTCCCGCACGTGCGGCGCCGCACCTGCGGTCCCCAAACTGCAGGTACGAAAACACTAGAAGCAGCAAATCTGCAGCTGCAACAAGCATCCAACTTCTCCATCAACCATTCGAAATCACCCCGAGGCCCGCAGGACCTCAACCAAAAGCACAAACATATCCCAATACCTTATTCAAACTTGTTCCAATCATCAAAACACTTCCAACAACATCAAATCAACCAAAACACCTCGGATTCAAGCCTAAGCTTCTAAAAACTTCCAAATTCCGCTTTTGATCAAAAACCCAACCAAACCACATCCGAATAACCTCAAAATTTGCACACACATCCCAAATGACACAACGAAGCTACTGCAACTCTTGGAATTCCATTCCGTCCCCTATATCAAAATCTCACCTATCAACCAGAAATCGCAAAAATATTAATTTCGCCAATTCAAGCCTAAATCTACTCCAAATCCCATTCTGATCACACTCTTAAGTCATAAATCACCTCCCAAAGCTAACCGAACCATCGGAACTCACATCCGAGCCCTCCAACATATAAGTCAATATCCGGTTGACTTTTTCGACTTAAGCCTTCTTAAAAGAGACTAAGTGTCTCAAACTTCACCAAAACCAATCTGGATTCAATCCAACCAACCCGATACCTCAAAACACAGGTAAACAAAGCAATAAGAAGCAGAAATGGAAGAAACAGAGTGGTAACTCATGATACGACTGGCCGGGTCATCACAAGAGTTGAATCTACTGACGCACAATTCTGAAATACGGCCGCATCTCTCATATTCTGTGGTCCGCACAATTCTGGGTGTGGGCCGCCTAGTGCTCTTCTGCGGACCACACATTTCTGAGTGCGGCCGCGTAGTTGAATTTTATGGCTGCACAGTAATTGTGCCATCCACATTTCCTTTAATCTTGAAATGATAACTCTCTTATTAAACCCCATGTTTTCGTACGTGAAAGTACACCATAAGAGATATTACATCCAGCATTTTTCGTATGTTAAACTTTCCTCGTAAGTTAATCGACGTAAGTTTGGGAATGAGATTATTTTAAGATTATAAGCATTTTATGCTATTTCAAACAAGTAATGAGTAGATTCGTGAAGGTGAGAGGGTAAACAAATCTAGGAAAATAAATTTCGTCGAAGTTTGACATTTTGGAATAAAATATGACCCGAGCTAAAATACCTGGTATCTATGGACGAGTGCCATACAAGGTGTATAAGGTGTGTTAAAAGTGAGTAGTATATTAAATAATTTGAGATAATTCTTAATTATGTAGGTAATTGATTAATTATTTGTCAATGGGAGATTAACTAATTGATTAAGAAATTAGTGGGCGGTTAAAGCTTTTGGATAAGCCCCAACGTGGCAGCCTATTATGCCCATATATATGACTCTTAAATCATTGCAAGATGGCATAGTAGAATAATTTTGGTGGCCTAAGTCTTTCAACGTGGGGCCCACACCACAAGACTTAAAAAACCTATCTAAATCACTTAAGAAGGTGCTTACATCTCCACAATAAGGTGAAGGGGAAACTTTAGCAAGTCAGTTGCTAGGTACTGAGAGGTCTGGTTAAGAGAGTAAAGAAGAATTAGAGACGATGTGATGTCTCGCCTGATGTTCCAGAATAACACAAGAAAATCTATGGTGTAAGCAAGTTGAAGGAAGGTTACGAATAGATAGGTGTAAGTCCCAAGCTAAAGTATGGTAAAGTGATGGGATTTTAGGAAGACAGGGTTAAGGATAAGAAAGTCCTCGAGATTAATGGTTTCTCTAAGTATAGCCTGAATGAACTCAAATGAGTCTAAAACTAGTAGCATTTAGAACAGATGGAATGATGCCCTGGTAGTAGAATAAGGGTGTAATTATGAGAAATAAATGATGCCAGTTGGGCCTTTGATTGAGTAATGAGTTCATGAATTGTACAGGATTAAAATACCCACGTACGACAATCAAGAAGCTATATTAACTTTTTGTTATTTAGCTCAACAAAAACAAGTTCTTATATGCCGACGAATAGGTGTGTGGACGTGACGTCAAGTTCAAAAGGCCCAAGATTGATTTCAAGAAGCCAAGACCCTTTCCTTCTTAAAATAGGATTTAGTTTATTCCTTTTAGAATAAGGATTTTCCTTTTACTTGGATTCCAGTTTCTTTTCAAAGATTGATTTGAAGAGTGGGTACCACCAGATTCATATGAGAGAAGGTGATGAATGGACGACTGCCTTCAACACTAGCCAAGGCTTGTATGAATGGTTGGTAATGCCTTTTGGTTTGTCAAATGATCCTAGCACATTCATGAGGCTTATGACTCATATGTCAAATGCATTTGGAGAAGTTTTTTGAAACCTTGAGGAGAGAGAAGCTATATGCACAACTCAAGAAGTGCATCTTTTATACTAATAGCGTTTGCTTTCTTGGTGACATAGTAACTAGTGTTGGTATTCAAGCTAACCCAAGCAAGATCGAGGCAATCATAAGTTGGCCAATTCCTAGGTTAATTTCGGATATAAAGAGCTTTCATGGAATGGTGTCCTTCTATCAACGATTTATCAAAAATTTCAGTTGCCCCTATAACTGAGTGTTTGAAAGGAGGCATGTTCAAGTGGAATTAAGGAGCTCAAAAGAGTTTTGAATTGATAAAAAAGAAGATGACATAAGCTCCTATCCTTTTGTTACCTAACTCTGATGTTGTATTTGAAGTAGAATGTGATGCTTCAGGTGTTGGTGTTAGAGGAGTTCTTATCCAGGAAGCTATATTAGCTTTTTGTTATTTAGCTTGCCAAAAAAAAGTCCTTATATGCCTACCAATAGGTATGTGGACATGTCTTCAAGTTCAAAAGGCCCAAGATTGATTTCAAGAAGCCAAGACCCTTTCCTTCTTAAAATAGGATTTAGTTTATTCCTTTTAGAATAAGGATTTTCCTTTTACTTGGATTCCAGTTTCTTTTCAAAGATTGATTTGAAGAGTGGGTACCACCAGATTCATATGAGAGAAGGTGATGAATGGACGACTGCCTTCAACACTAGCCAAGGCTTGTATGAATGGTTGGTAATGCCTTTTGGTTTGTCAAATGATCCTAGCACATTCATGAGGCTTATGACTCATATGTCAAATGCATTTGGAGAAGTTTTTTGAAACCTTGAGGAGAGAGAAGCTATATGCACAACTCAAGAAGTGCATCTTTTATACTAATAGCGTTTGCTTTCTTGGTGACATAGTAACTAGTGTTGGTATTCAAGCTAACCCAAGCAAGATCGAGGCAATCATAAGTTGGCCAATTCCTAGGTTAATTTCGGATATAAAGAGCTTTCATGGAATGGTGTCCTTCTATCAACGATTTATCAAAAATTTCAGTTGCCCCTATAACTGAGTGTTTGAAAGGAGGCATGTTCAAGTGGAATTAAGGAGCTCAAAAGAGTTTTGAATTGATAAAAAAGAAGATGACATAAGCTCCTATCCTTTTGTTACCTAACTCTGATGTTGTATTTGAAGTAGAATGTGATGCTTCAGGTGTTGGTGTTAGAGGAGTTCTTATCCAGGAAGCTATATTAGCTTTTTGTTATTTAGCTTGCCAAAAAAAAGTCCTTATATGCCTACCAATAGGTATGTGGACATGTCTTCAAGTTCAAAAGGCCCAAGATTGATTTCAAGAAGCCAAGACCCTTTCATTCTTAAAATAGGATTTAGTATATTCCTTTTAGAATAAGGATTTTCCTTTTAGTAGGATTCTAGTCTCTTTTCCTTATAGAATAGGGATTTTACTTTCCTTATTAGAATAGAAATTTTAGTCATCAAAGAAAATACTCTAGGCCTATACAAAGGGTTCTCTTGCCTTGTAGAATACAATTCACATTTTTCTCTATTTTGTCTTCTTTATCCTTATTTTTGGTTCCAAACAAGGTGGTGATAGTCTTTATCTTATTTTCAATTACGTGTGGTGTTTCTTTATCACGTTAATTAATTCCAAGTGGTGAATTTAGGAATTTTATAGTTCTTGATCATTCATGAACACGTTTCTTGCTCTAAATTAGTTTTTTTGTTATCATGGGCTCATAACTTTCCTTGTTGGTACATCATCAATATTTACTTGTTTTGAACGAGTAAATAGTTTTCTTATAGTTCATATCGTCACCTTTCATCTCATTTTTGAATCATCAGATTCCGAGTCTTACAGCCTGAGATACGTTGTTTCTTGAAACCGACCCACAAATCACGTTTTCGTTTCAAGATCTTGATCATGGTCGGTTGATTCTTTGTTAAATCGAAGAACCACATCAAAAAGGGTAGAGTTTCTTCAAAATTTTCAGTTCATAATCAAGCACAAAGCTGGAAACCTCAATCAAGTGAGAAGATTGTGCTTGCTTTCTATGATTATCCGAAAGGCATATTGATTTTTATGGCATTCAGAGAAAATCCTCTTAATATATTTCCTATGCATTTATGTGTACATTGACCCATGACCAGATGGCATTATATACACGTATATATGTATATTATATTTATATGGGATATGAAAAAAGGTTACGGCATTATATAAGTTGGTATTACATGTTGTATTTTACTTATGTCATGGCAGCCTTCCGACTCAGTTATCTATGATCATATGAGATGAAAAGGTACGTCAATGTTGTACTCGGTTGAGTAAGGTACCGGGTTCCCATGTCGGCCTATCGGTTTAGGTCATGACATCTCTTAACTTTAGCTCTTGTTTATCTTTTGCAGCCGCGCATTTCATGCGTGGTCCGCACTTTGCACTAGGACTCTGATATATTTTCCTTCAGAATCTGTGGTCGTGGATGAAAATATGCTATCCGAATTTGAGCTTTTGTGCATGTTCTTGTCCTTGAGTTCTGATCGCTCCTTCTTGAGTTCGATTTCATATTGGTATCTCATTTTCCAATAGTCCTGCAATTAAGAATATTTCATCAGTTTTCGAGAATATGATTAAACACTTTGACTAAACCGAAAGCTAAAAGGCGCTAATAAGTAGTCAAAATCCCCACTTATCAACTCCCCCAAACTTATCTTCCTCTACTCTCCGTTAGCATATCTCACTCATCTCTCTCAAAGAATGTCACAAGTACGACTCTAAGTATCATATACTTGCCCCTCATTTAAATCCCCAGTAATGTAAGTTCACTCGGCTCGAAATCGCGTAGGGCTTTTTGGGAATGTAATGAAGGCTTTTTGGACATGTTGGAATAGAACGGGTTCATCCTTCCTTAGGCACTCCATTTTCTCTTTTTGAATCATGTTTTTCCGACTCTTTAAGGCATTTTCTTTTTCCTTAGGTGAACTAGAGAGACTTAGCATCACTCTTTCTTTGTCATGATATTCATTTTCTCGTTCTTTATTTTCTCCGTGCTTTGTATCGTCACTTATCTTTGAATCCCTTCAACTCTTTCACTTATTCACTTTCTTTTCGGCATTTTCCTTTTTGTTCTTTCATTCTTTTTCTTTGCCTTTCTTTTTCTTCATTTCTCTTCTCTTTTTGTGCCTTGATCTTCAACCTCCTCGTCTCTCCCCCAATCTTATGTTTTAGCCAATTGTTTCTTAAGAGTGTAAGGAAAGCTCGAGTGCCAAGAGAGGGTCACTACAAAATGGGTAAAGACTTGTAACATGGTTATTAAATGAGAAAGGTTTTAGGCTCAAATGGGTTGACTAGGAATAACAACATGTGTGGGACATGGAACATTTCAAATGGGCCAAGGAGAGTGATATCATCAAGGACAATGATAAAGTTTTGGAAGCTCCAAGAAGGCCATTTACAAGATCTCAAGCTAAAGAATTGCATACTAAGGTTGCTGGACTTTAATGGCATAAAGAAGCTTTTAATTGTAGAGGAAGAGATCAAGCCCAAAGGAGATGACGGTGTTTCGAAAGGAGCCCAATTGGAGTCCAAATCATTGGCCCAAACTAGTAACTTTAAGGCCCAAATCCGCCCCTAAGGGATTGGTCCTCCCGCCCACTTATTTTTATTAGCTTTTATTAGGTTTTTTAGTATTTATCTTAGCCCCCAAGTTAGGGTTTGCCTTGGCAGCCACCCTCCCTAGTTTTAAGATATTTTTACTCATATAAATAGGAATTCTTTTCGTTCATTGTGGTACTTCAATATTGATTATAATATTATGAGATTTATCTTTCAATCTTTACTAGTTCATAGTTCAAGGTAGTAAGATAACTTCTTTATTGTGATATCATTGATTCATTTGTGGTATTCTTAGAAGATAACTAATACTAGTTATTAATGTTGTCTCAAGTTACTCGTAAAGCAGTCAAGATCCGAATCTATTATTTTTGATTTGTTCTTAAGTGAAGGTGTTTGATTACTTCAATATATCAAAATGATGTTGCTTGGATCTTGTTAAGGCTATAGAACTTGAGTTCTGGGAAGTTGTTGGAATTCTTTCCTTGAAATTTCCCATATCCTTTATTTTCTGCACTTTAATTCTAGTCGTTCAATTTCTTATTGTTATTGCTTCCGCATTACTTCTTAAATTCTTACTCTAGTGTGGATTCCTGACCTTGCTGTTAGCAGAGCTATAGACCAGTCTTCGCAAGCTCTATAATGATCTACAGACTAGGCTTCGCGAGGGATATAGCACGGTCTAGCGATCTACAGAC
The DNA here is from genome assembly GCA_026770625.1 of Nicotiana glauca. Lineage (NCBI taxonomy): Eukaryota > Viridiplantae > Streptophyta > Magnoliopsida > Solanales > Solanaceae > Nicotiana > Nicotiana glauca. The sequence goes on from MU731344.1 coordinate 18,431, forward strand.
CTGGCTTCGCGAGGGATATAGCATGGTCTAGCGTGCTTCAGACATGTTTTCACGAGACATATAGCACGGTCTAACACGCTACAAGGACTTAAAAGTTTCAACTCACCAACGCACTAGTGGCACCAAGAAACCATAAATTATTTAGCGAAATTTTTCCGGTGCCTCACACCAATTGCGGCCTCATAAGCAATACATTACCAGAAAGGAACACCCTAAGCATAAACTGTACAAGTGACACATAATTCATAGGAAACAATTTTATAGAAATGATTACATAGCTATTCAAACAAATGAGGGAAAATAATGTTACGCCCCAAGCTAGGAGAAAAGTACCGATATCGATTTTGATATCAAAATGATATTGATTTGATAGTAAACAAAGAAATAGGAGGGGACTTTAAATCTCTTGCTCCCATTGTAAATCAAGAAAACCCTATATATGACTTTAATGATATTGATTTTGATAGGGTGGAAGAGATCGTAGGGGACAAAGAGGTAGAGTAGAAGGGAACAAGGGATCTAGAGTATGCTGCTATTCGGTGAAAAATCTTACTAGGGATAGATTGCAAGAAGAACAAACACCAATTGTTACTTGGGCTGAGATTGCAAGAAGAACAATGAGGAAGATATTTGTGCCATCACACTTTCAAAGAGAGATACAACAACGTCTTTAAACATTAAAGCAAGGGTCCATGTCTGTGGATGAATACTTTAAGGCTATGGATATGGCTATAATCCAAGCTAATTGTATGGAGGAAGAAGAGGCAACAATGGATAGGTTTTTAAATGTTTTATATTAGGAAATAACTGATGTAGTAGAATTACAACAATATGTAACAATAGATAAGTTAGTTGATTTGTCTGTAGAAAAGAAAAATAAAAGAAAGCAAACTAGCTCGTGGAAAGGTCAGTCAAACACCATCTCCAAGAAGCCATGGCCGAATCAAGAGATGCAGACTTCTACCCAAGAAGACAAGGGTAAAGGAAAATTTGAGAACAAAGAGGGAGGTAAAACCTTTAACCCTAAACCTTCTACACCTTCTAGTTCTATTCAATGTCATAAATGTGAAAGGAAGGGGACATATGATGCATGAATGTCCACGTAGAAGAAACATCATTCTTAGAGAAGATGGGGGATATCAGAGTGAAAAGTGAGGGAGAAGTAGAAAATGGAGATGTGAGAGATGAAGACGATGTAGAACTGCCTCATACTGGTATTATTGGGGTGTCTAGGAAGATTATGAGTAGAGAATATGAGATTGAGGTAGTTAGGAGGATTATGACTATCAATTTCGGAAGCAATAGTGAAGAGAAAAGGGAGAATATAATTCATACTAGGTGTGGGATAAAGGGGAAAAGATACGGTTTGAAATTACAAAAGATGGGGTCCTCCGATATCGAGGATGATTATGTGTCCCTAATGTTGCAGGGCAGCGTCAACAGGTTATGGGAGAAACTCACTACTCTAGATATCTGGGAAGTATATTGGTGGATAGAATGAAAAAAGATATAGCGGAGTTTGTTGCTCAGTGTCCTAATTGTCAGCAGGTTAAGATTGAGCATCAAAAACCCGGTGGATTATTGCAGGTTATGGAGAATTCGACTTGGAAATGGAAAGTAATCAATATGGATTTCATCGTAGGCTTACCTGCTAGCCAGCATAAGTTCTCAACCACTACAATCATATTCCTACAATTCCTTAACAACACTACAATCAAAACATGAGCTTAAGCACATTAGAACATAATTTCTTACAAATTCCTACAATTTCCAACAAAGACACTACAACGTGATTTCTTCAACCAACGTGATTTCTTAGCACAATAGGAACGTGAAATTTTGCGGTTCTAAAGGAGTACAGTGCAACCTTCTCCAAGAACATTTAAGGCTATCCCTTCTTTCTTTTTCGCATGATCCAAATGATACAAAAAGAAATGAGCAAATGCACAACTTTCACACGACTTTATTCATAGAAGTACTAGGGGTCTCTATGCATGTGGCATATTATCCGAAAGGAATATTGAGATTATTAAGATATTTTCATGCATTTCATTCATTAATACATATACATTGACCCATGACCAGATGGCGTTGTATACGCGTATTTATATGATACATATGTATATGGGATTTTTTAAAAGGTTACGGTGTTATATACGCGTATTTATATGTATATAGATGTATATGGGGAAAGGTTACGGTGTTTTATACGCACCCCACCTGATCAGTCGGTATATGTTGATGATTTGGCCCATAGTGGTCGAGATGATATGATGGGATGCCCTTAGAGGCCTGATGATGTTATGTAAACCTATAACCTATGCATGATACGACATTTATATGCACATGAATGATATTATAACTGTTTCAGGATTTGCGAAGCTATTTAGACTTATAGGCGGGATTCCTTATTCCATGTTTCATCTATGTAGGTCACAATACGCAATAAATACCTGTTACCGTGTATTGATGATTTGTTCGATCAACTCCACGGTGCAAGGAGGTTCTCAAAGATTGACCTATGGTCAGGATACCATCAGCTACCCATCAGTTGTGAAGATGTCCCAAAGACGTCCTTTCGAACCAGGTATGGACACTATGGATTTAGTGATGCCTTTTGGGCTGACGAACCGGCGGCATTTCTGGACATGATGAACAAGGTGTTAAGGCCGTACCTAGACAAATTTGTAATTGTATTTATCGATGATATCCTTATATATTCTAAGACTTATGAGGATCATGAACAACACTTAAGGAGGGTACTACAGACACTCAGAGAACATAAGGTATATGCTAAGTTTTTTAAGTGCGAATTTTGGTTGGATCGAGTTTCCTTCCTAGGTCATATTATATCCAATGAAAGGATCTTAGTTGACCTAAAGAAAGTGGAAGCGGTACATAAATGGTCGAGGCCAACCACTACAACCGAGATATGAAGCTTCTTAGGTCTTGTTGGCTATTATCGGTGTTTGTGCAGGATTTCTCAAAGATAGTGGCACCCTTGACGAAGCTAACACAAAAACATGTGAAATTTCAATGGTCATCACATGTGAGCAAAGTTTTCAAAAACTCAAGGAATGTCTAAAAACAGCTCCGGTATTGGTGCTTCCATCTAAAACCGGAGGGTTTTCGGTATATTGTGATGCCTCACGAGTGGGACTTGGGTGTGTTCTCATGCAAAAAGGCCAAGTCATAGCTTATGCTTTGAGACCATTGAAGAAGCATGAGCAAAATTATCCGGCAGATGACTTAGAGTTGGCGGCAGTTGTATTTGCGCTCAAACTTTGGCGGCATTATTTAAATGGAGACAAAAGCGAGATCTGTGCCGATCACAAATACCTCTAGTATATCTTCCAACAGAAAGGCTAACGGGGTGGCTGATACATTGAGCATCTATGGGTAGTTTGGCTCACATTGCACTAATAAGGAGGAAAAAATCCACAAATTAGAAGATTGGGGAATAAACTTTAGTTTGGGACAAAAGGGCTCATTGTTGCCATATATTCAAGCCAGATCTTCACTAATAAAGGATAAGGAGAAACAATATTTGGATTCAAAGTTATGCAAAATAAGAGACAATGTTGTTGCCGCTAACAGTAAAATTTTTACTCTAGATAGTGATAATGTACTACGATTGGGCGATCATATTTGTGTACCTCATATCGATGGTATGAGGCGCACGATACTCGATGAAGCACATGATTCCGAGTACTCAGTCCATCCTGGATCAAAAAAGATGTATTAGGATGTTCACTAGCTGTATTGGTGGGATGGCATGAAAAAAGATATTGTGAACTATGTCACTCGGTGTCTAACTTGACAACATATAAAGGCCGAGCATCAATAACCTGCAGGGGTTGTACAACAACTTGAGATTCCAGAATGGAAGCGGGAACGAATTACCACTGACTTTATGAGCGGATTGTCACGACCCAAACCGATGGGCCGTGACGGGAACCTGGTACCTTACTCAACTGAGTACCTACGTAACGTATCTTTCGTATCATACTACCATAGGTAAATGAGCTAGAGAGGTTGTCGTAAGATAAATAGAATAAAACATGGGAAAAATACTTGACATTAGACGATCGTACATGTAATCCCAACTTATACATTTGACGTACGGGTCTATAAGGTTGGTATGTTCTTTTATATACTCTAAACATACGCTGACAAGACCATACAAGTATCTGTATACATGATATCTATCTACAAGCCTCTAGGAATACATGATAGGGTCCCGCCATACCAATCAATAAATGGAGCGCACTAACACCTTTCACTGAGCTGATAGCTTACTTGGAGGGCTCATAACCTGTCTGGCGGGACCTGCGGGCATGAAACGCAGCATCCCCAGGCAAAAGAGACATCAGTACAAATAATTTACCGAGTATGTAAGGAATAAAAATCAGTAAATTATAGACATTAGAGAAACATGGAGTTAGGTGATCATTCTTCTTAGCCTACTTGGAGGACTCTCATCCTGTCCATCGATACCTGCGGGTATGAGACAAAACGCCACCAAGCAAAAGGGACGTCTAATGTACCGAGTATGTAAGGCACATAAAGTATACAGAAGACATGGAAGAAATATTGAGTAAATGACTTAACCTATAAGTCTGGATAACTTTGTAAATCATGAAATACTTATTGTGTCATGCATATGCGTACGAATATCATGTCGTGCATATGTACATGTGTTCATAACATCATTAAGCCTCTTAGGACATCCCATCATATGATCTTGGCCACTGTGGGAAAAATCATCAATGTATACCGACTGATCAGGTGGTGTACATATATAACGCAGTAACCTTTTCCCATAAGAAGTTTCAAGTTATAAGTGGTATATTGTAGTTCAATATTGAAGTGAATCGAAAATGGATGGATAAAACTTACAAAGTATGAAATGAGATTAGGTTGTCATTCTCAACATAAACAGTAATGAGGAAGCATTAAAAGATTCAGGCCAATACATATAGGATAAGCAACACGAGTAAGCTCGAATTTGGTAACAGCTCGATAATAATAAAATAAAGGTAAGAATTATGGTATAGTATGACCTACCTAGATGCAGTAAAGTCATACGGATGAATAACCAGGTTTATAAAATGAGATATAACAATATTCTTAAGTTCGACAAAGTACCGAGCGAAGAACTTCCCTATACTAATAGATGTCCAGAGGGACATCTTATTAAGCTCTGTATATGTTTATCAAGTGAGGCCTAGAGGTTGGCTAAACTGGAGGAAAAAGAAGAGAAGAGTCATAGGTGCATTTACAAGGTCAGAGTCACACTGGCTGCATGATAGAAGGTAGAAACAGTTACAAGATTAGAATGATTCCGGCCATAAGTCATGGTGTGAGAAAGAGGCCTAAAAAGGAGAATGCCCTGGAGTTTGGAATTCATTCAAAGAACAATTGCTTGGATGGCAAGAGGAGTACTAAAGTATTTAGGAGACATAAGTTATGAAAATGATAAGTGCATCAGTCAACATTCGAGGACGAATGTTCCAAAGGGGGAAATGATGTTACACCCCATGTTTTCGTACATAAAATATGCCTTAAGGAAGTTGGTGAAAGCTTGGAAATGAGATAATACATCCCATATTTTCATACACTAAAGTTTCATCGTAAGTTGATCGGCGTAAGTTCGGGAATGAGATTACTTTGGGATTATAAGTAATACTTTGAGAGGTTAAGCAAATCGAAGAAAATAAATTTCGTCGAAGTTTGACATTTTGAGATAAAATACTGCCCGAGCTAAAATACCCGGCATTTATGGACTAGTGTCGTACAAGGTACCACTTGACTGATAGTAAGGTGTGTTAAACGTAAGTAGTATTTTAAGTAATTTGAGATAATTCTTAATTATATGAATAATTTATAAGTGGATAAGGATATGTTTTGGCTACCACATGGCATTAAGCAAAGCCAAGTGGCACAAATTCGCATTATGAGTCATAAGGCATGAGATGCCTTGTCTACATGTGTAAAACTCTAGGATAAGTACTCTTGCTTCCTTTATTAATATCATAACTTGGAAAATATGAAAGTTATGGCATGCGCAAATATAGACCAGCAACGTTAAGGCATCTTTAAACAGTTCGTAACGAGCAACCAGCAAAATCGACAACGCCCAGTTCGTCTTCTTCGAACAGTTCTCCGAAAATTTTCGACCAAACCAATTCGAATTTCAGTCGCAAACGAACCCAAGCTATAGATTACACCTCTCAACACCAATTAGAACAAAACCCCAAAAACAATTTGTTCAAACACTCACGGAAATGACGAACCCTAGGTCGTCTTCTCCGTTTAAATTCAATTCAAAAATTCTGAATGAAAACCCTAGCAACCAGCTTCAACACAATCTCAAACCTTCAATCACAAGTTCAGAATCATGTTAACAACGAATACAAATAACACCCAATCAATTTCGAGCTCAAAATTTCGATTCGGAGCAAATCCCCCAACTTCGGTTTCTGCCGTTGTCGATTTAGTTTCCAATCTCAAACCCAACTTCAATCCAAGTTCAAATCAGTAATCCAAGCTCAGAGAATGAAGAAATCAGAAATTTAAACATCAAAATCAACGAGCACAAGGAACCCTAAACTTTGCTCAGATTATAAATATCCTGCTCGAACTATGCCTGATCTTAATTACCCCTCAACTTGGCATTTTGAGAGTCATTACCCCTAGATGCTGATGTGACAAAAAGTATGGGTGCACTCACCTGCCACGTGGATTTTTCTGTCTATGTGACATTTTGTTTGAAAAATAAAATAATTTTTTTACCTTTTTAAGAATATTACTTTTTAGATAAAAATTTTCGAATACAATTTATAATAAAACTTGGATAGAACTATATTATTTAACTATTTTGGCTATAATTTTTTATATAGCTCTAAATTACGGTGCTCTAATATTTTTTTTATTATAAATTTTATTCGAAAAAAATTATCTAAAAAGGTAATATTCTTAAAAAGGTTAAAAAAATGCCACATAGACAGAAAAATCCACGTGGCAGGCGAGTGCACCTACATTTTTTGCCACATCAGCGTATAGGGGGTAATGACTCTCAAAAGACCAATTGAGGGGGGTAATTAAGACCGGGCATAGTTTGGTGTCACGACCCCAATCCCGGTCATGATGGCGCCCCACCATACAGCTAGGCAAGCCTGACCATTTATCACTCACTAACCCAATCTGATAACTTATTAATGACAATTTAAGGGAATTAACAGTTTAAAAATAATAAGCCGATGTTTATAATAAAAACCATACGGAACAGACTGAAACATCTGAAGAAACACTCCCAACAGAATCTGGGGTCACAAGTCTAGAGCCTCTAAACAACGGAGTGACAAATATCTAAAAATACATAAGTCTGGAATGCGGAAATAAAACTGAATAAAAGGGGAGAAGTCGGGTCCTGCGAACGTCGGGCAGCTACCTCGACAACTCTGATAAAACTCTGGAAGACAGCGACTGCTCAGCTAAGTCTCCGGAACACCTGAATCTGCACATATGGTGCAGGGAGTAAACTGAGTACTTCTAACTCAGTGGTAATAGACATATAATGACTGAAAGTAAGAAATCCCGAAATACCACAATGCAAAGCTGAAACTAACCACTTAACACACTAAACGATGAAACAACAGTAATCAACGACCGATAATTAATTAGATATCAATGCATGAATGCAATGCAATGCAATGCACATGACCGCTGCGGCGTACAGCCCGATCCATTGGGTACCCGCGCTCACTGTGGGGGTTCAGACTCCGGAGGGGCTCCTATAGCCCAAGCGCAATGACATAGTAGCATTCNTTACCATTTTCAGTTCCATTTAATAGGTATTATTGTTTAAGTGATTAAAACCCTAGAAGATTGTTAATCATTTCTAGACAGTATTTAACTCAGGACTGATATCATGGAAACATGCTCAATTTCATAGCAACAGTGATAATAATCCCTAAGGGATCCAAATAGTTGGCACGCAGCCCAAACATATTCCTAATAATCCAAGTAGGATGTTTACCAGCCAATTTCTAGTCAATAACTCAGTACAGACATCACCCCGACGGACTAAGCCATAGTTCCGTCCACAAACGACCCCGCACTCACCATAGAGTGCGTGTCTCGCCTCAATACAGCGTCACAATGTGAGATACCGGGTTTTCAAACCCTCAGGTCATCATCTACATCTATTACTCACCTCAAACCGGCCGTAGACTAGTTCGCAATGCCCTTTCCTCTTGAATCGACCTCTTCGCGCGCTGAATCTAGTCAAAACCACAACGAATACATTACTATATGCTAAAGAAACATAACCCAATCGAAATTACTCGAAAAATACTAAAATTACGAAGTTGGCAAAACCCGAGCCCCAGGCCCACTTCTCGAAAAATTCCAAAATTTACATCACTGAATTCCTCGTCTCGCCACGAGTCTATGCATATCAAATTTACAAAAATCGGAGTTCGTTTGCCCCTCCAAACTCATATTTAACTCTCTTGAGTTTTCAAGCCCTAACCTCCATTTTTAACCTTTAAATCCTTGAAATTCAGTGATTAGTAAATGTTTTTACACCAAAAATAACATATTCCGAGGCTAATAGTTCTTACCTGATGAATTTCCTTCGATTTCTCCTCAAAAT
>MU731350.1:0-20305 GCA_026770625.1 Nicotiana glauca
CGTTTGGTTTGGTATTAAGGCCAACCGGCTAATTCATTTTGGGCTTGGCCTGGGTGTTATATCACTTGGGCCACTAAATTGTTTATTTGGTCCAATTTTTATTGTATTGCATTTTTGTATTTATACATTGTATTTTCTTGTATTTTCGTATTTTTATTTATTTTCTTTTTTGTATTTTTATATTATTCCTATATTTATTCTTTGTATTTTCCTTGTATTTCCTTTTAATTTTTCTTTGATTTTTCTAGAATTAAGAGTAATTTTCTTATATTTTTGGTATTTTCTAATTAATAAAAAAAAATATTTTGTTTTAATTTTCTTTGCTTTATTTTCCAAAAATAATAAAAACAAACACTGGTATTTCCACACAATTATCAACAAGTTTCCACACAAAATTTATTTTTATATATTTTTTCGGAATAATTTACTTGGGGCAAAAATCACGTGCTCACAACGATTTCGGGTCCGTTTCCCCAAAATATTTATCGAAGTCAAACTAGGCCTTTCTAAAGAAACTTAAAGAAGCAACTAGACTTATTCTTGCTCAAAACTCTTTCAACTTCCGAACCACCCGTCCCCGCAAATCATAAATTAGTTAAAGCAAGTGCGGGGAGTTTTATTAAAGGAAACGGGGTTCAAAAATGTAAAACGACCGGTCGGGTCGTTACATGTATAATAAAAAAGGATTTTGGAATCATTACCCACAAACTTCCTCCGAAAATCTCTCCAAATTTTTCCTTCTACCGAGCTCTCAATCAAATTTTGGAGTTATGAACTCATACCCTCGAATTCTCTTTTTTCTGCCCAGCGATTTTAGCTTTTGTGCTCCTAGGACCGCATCTACGGAAGAATTATCGCAGGTGCAAAATTCACTTTAATAGGTTAGGGCCGCATCTGCGAGCGCTGGGCCGCACCTGCGAGCCCGCTCCTGCGGTCCCGCTCCTGCGGTCCCCCACCGCTCATGCGCTTCCGCTTCTGTGGACCATCCACTGCACCTGCGATCCCAGCTGACAAGTCCCAAATCTACATCTGCGGTTCCATAGCCACTTCTACAGCTCCGCACCTGCAGTCCAAAATGCGCAGGTGCAAAAACAACAGGTGCAACAACTTCAACAAATTTGCATAAGTCCCAAACCAATTCGTTAAGCACCCGAAACTCACCCGAGGCCCCCCGGATCTCAACCAAATATATCAACCAATCCTAAAATACCATACGAGCTCAAAACATATCAATCAACGCTAAAAACACATATCACCCTCCAATCCAAACTTAATGAACTTAAAACTACAAAATTCCATAACCGATGCCGGAACCAACAAATTACGTCTGATTGATCCCAAATTTTGTACAAAAGTCATATTCAACACTACGGACCTACTCCAACTTCCGGAATCAAATTCTGACCCCGATATCAAAATTTCGACTATCGGCCCCAAACTTCAAAATTCAATTTTCGCCATTTCAAGCCTAAATGAGCTACGGACCTCAAAAACACAATACAGACACACCTTTAAGCCCAAAATAACCCAACAGAGCTAGCGGAATCGACGAAATTCTATTCCGAAGCAGTCCTCATATTATTCTTACTACGGTCCAAAATCTAAGGTTTAAGATCTCATTTAGGGACTAAGTATCCCAAAATACTCTGAAACTCAAAACGAATCATCCCAGCAAGTCACAATAGCATAAAAAGATAAGGGGGAAGAAGAATAGGGGATCGAGGCATTAATTCTCAAAACAACCGATCGGGTTGTTAGAATCCCGCTGAGTTTTTCACTTAAATCGTGTAATTAATTTATCTGGTTTATTAGTTGACGGGGTTAATATTGCTTGTATCCTTCTCCCGAAGTATTACTCACCTATTCAAGCTAATTTAACGCCTATATTCCTATGAATTAGAATTAACAAGAACGTATTAATAATTCCTGCATTGTAACCAAGCAAGGCGATTAGGTATATTTTCATCCTAATCGCAAATCCCCCTCCCCCCCCCCCCTCCCCCAGAGTTAAGATGTTGCTCTACTCATTCTTATATGCAATCTAGAATTCCCTCTCCTGAATTCAATCCTAGATTCGTAGATAGTATTCAATTGGTGATCAAGCAATCAAGTAATTAAGCGCGAGATTGAATAAATAAATCAATATTGATAAAATAATAAGAACAATTCAAGCTTCAAACTACAACGTTCATGCTTCACCCAAAACTCTAGAACTAATAAACTATGAGATTGAAAGAAAAGAAGAGAAGAAAAACTAGTTAGAAGTCTCCTCCAAACCTGATGTGTGTTCTTGCCTCCGGTCGAAAAAAAACTCCTCTAAAAATGGTGTTTAATGATTATTCATACGTGCAGGAAAAAGACCTAAACGGAATAATCAAGTCCAAAATCAAATAGGAGACAAAGCAACTTCAAAACCCGAACCACGCGTTGCCACGTGGAAGCGCGAAGCAGCCCGCGCTGGACCTCGCGTCGAGAAGCCTAACGCGAGGATTTTCTCTCGCGTCGCCTGCTCTTGGTTCTGCTTCGTTTTTCATTTTGATTTGCTGCCAAACGTTGCTCTCTTTCTCATTCGGTTCTTTCCTTGTCAATTACTTGCATTTTGCTTCATTTGTCTTCCTTCTTCCTCATTTGCATCGTTTCTTTTCCACATTGAATAATTTTGGTCCTCCATCATAAAGACAATATTTAAGATTAATTCACCATGTACTCCAAATTCGTCACTTTGTTAAAAAATTCATCTCCAACATAACTATACATAAAATAAACTCAATTAACCACAAATATTATATAATTTAGCATTAAAATCCCAAAATATAAGATAAGTAATACACTAACAATATGTAATTTTAGTCAAACATCAATATACAATTACAGTTACTGGGCTATTGCTAAATTAGTACTACTATTTGGTTGACGTATTGCTAGCTGTTGAAGAAATCGTATAATCAATCTATGATAAAGTTGGTAGGCTATAAACAACTGAAGTCGCATGTTAGAATTAAATATATTACTTAAATACTATTTTGCATGTCAGCTTTAGATCAGCAAGTTATTTAACATGCATGGATCCGAAGCAATTAGCTTAGCTGGCATCAACGTCAGCTGCTTGTGCTTTTATATATATCTTGAATATGACTATTGAATATGACCATCTGAATAACTATTGATCAAACAAAATGAAAATCAAATGTAAATCACAAAATACATAAGTACCCACTTAACCTATGGCCCAAATCCCCCTTACACACTTATTTTGGACGATAATAATATTACACACGAAACCTTTCTAAAGTATAGCTAGTACAAACCACTTTTTTCTTGATCAGCTTTTCAAAATATGTGTGAGGTCACGCACCAATAAGGTTGTGACACGTTTCCTAACTCAAGAAAAAAGAAAAAAATTACTAAATTTACACCAATTGATAATATATAAAAGAAAGCAAACAAAAAAGAAACAAAGCCCTTTCCCCCATGTTTCTCATCTTCTTCTGACCCCCCATGCCCGCCGACCTCCTCCTCTAAACTCCAACATCCATGGCAAATCCCCGCCAGAACAAAATATTAACATGAATTTTTATCATTTTTTTAGTTTCTAGGTTTTGTTTGTTGTGGGATCACCATTGTTACCGACGGGTTTGCCACTGTAGCAGTGGCCAGAAAATGGAGGTCGACATTGTTTGCCTTTTTTTAACCAAACGAGACCAGATTTGAACGAAGAACACCAGCTTGCCGAAAGATCTGATAGCTCCACTCACGCGGAGAAGATATGAGCTCGTCGACCATGAACTGACAGTGGAACTAGTGACCTGGCAATGGAGTTCTCGGCTTGTTCCTTGAGGTCGTTGCCGGCTTACAAGTTGTGGCTGACATCTTCTTAACGGAGATGCAAGAGGGAGGAGATGAGGAGGCTACGGTTGTCGCCGGATCCTAGGGAAGATAAGGGTTCCAAATGTGGAAGAAGAGCCCGAATATCTTTTTCTTTTCATTTAATTAATAAATTAACAAAAATAAGGGGATAAATAAGATTTACACACATGTGCTTATATAAGGACTTGGATAGATATTGCATTGGTTTCACGCGCTCCTTTATTTTGTTAAACACACGCGTGCCATCTAGCAAAAGCAGTGTGTATTAGGCACAATTTTAATATGTTGCGTGTATAATATGATATATGTCCTTAAAAAATGTGTAAGGGGAATTTGGGTTATAGGTTAGGTGTCAACTTCTGTATTTTGCCAATGTAAATGAAAATGTCCAGTCAATGCCATTGCTATCTTTGGATTTAGGTTATAGCACGTACAATGACCAACAAATTAAAAAATCAATTAATTATATTACTCTTCCTCTCAACCAGAAACTATTACCCACCTATAAATTTGATCATCTATTTATATAAATCGCATCCGCAATTTTGTAACTATGAGGTATAGGCTGTGCGAACAAAGTTCGATATAAAAAGTTAATAAAAAAAAAAAATTACATACAAAGTGTATGTAGGTATATATATGCTAAATTATGCGAAGGTTTTGGGATAATATCACAACATCATGTTAAGATAATATTCTTAGGCTAGTTTGGCACAAAATAAGTGTTATATATATATATATATATATATATATATATATATATATATAAAACACTTATCTCAACTTTTTAATTTAATTTAAACAATCAAATTGGAAAAGATATACAAAGAATAAAAGTTAGGATTATGTCTTATTGAATGTTTCTGCTTTTTATCATTCTTGTTTAAAAAGAGATGAGCAGACTTCTTTTTATTCATGCTGATATAAGATATAGTCACACTTGTTACTTTTGATTCATGTTGAACGAAAAGATTAAGCGATAGAAATTAGCCCACATGGGTGGACCCTTTGATGTGATTCTAATTTATCTGAATAAAAAAGCTTACTCTAAAATGCACAAAAAAAAAATAAAGAATTAAAAAAGGCAGCCGAATAAGACTTTCTTAATGCTCGTTCACATGATCGATTATCAAATAGCATTGTTTAAGGAAACTCATGCACCAATATATATAAACTCATATAAATTACAGAGCAACAACATAAAGCTAATGCACTGAATTCCTGATTATCGAATTTTATGTGGATTATTTTTTTTCATATAAGTTTCCACTTTGTCGCCAGGATAAGTTGATAGACCATGATTAGAGTTAGTTTTAAAAAAAAAAAATCTCCAATGGAAACCGTAAACATATAAGTAATATAATTCCTTAACATGTTATATTTTTTAATTCTATTTATTTAATGATGTTAACAGAAACGAAAATTGAACTAATTGTGAAACTTATGATGGATTGTTTACCTTAGCACAACGATTAAATCAACATGATTTACCAAAACTATTTCCTCTAGTTGTAATGAGGTTTCCTAATCCTTTTCACTTCAAAAGAATAAGATAAAACGAAATAATAAAATAACAAAGCGAGAAAATGACTTTTATCCGTCACCCTCTGGATAATTGTGTTTGCAAACTATGTCGCATGCACACTGTTAGTGCGATGTTCATTTAAATTCCAGAAAATAAAAAAAATAAAAAATAAAATTATAAGAAATATGTAATTATAACTGAAAACATTAACTACTGAGAGAAATAGCTCCACTATCTGAGATACAGAAATTCAACTACCAATCTTTGAAATATTGATTACAGATTTGACATTTCGTACAAATTAACCCCAATCATTCTGTTGTGCATATACCAAGGAGGTGTTTGAACGTAAAAATTACTATATAATTTTTGGAAAAAATAATATTTAGAATTAAGTTGAAAAATAGTATTTCCTTCTTTCCAATTTATGTAAACCTATTTTTTTAGTCTGTGTAAAAAAGAATGACTAATTTTCATATTTGAAAATAATTTAATGTTATGAAATGATTTATATCCACACAAACTATATGTATTTCATTTTACACCACAAGTTCAAATATCTTTTTTCTTCTTAAACTCTGTGTTAGTCTAATAGGTTCACATAAATTGAAACAGACGAAGTATTTGGAATTTGAAATTGTATTTGGACATGCATTTCACTTGAAACAATGTTGCAGTTTTTTGAATGGTGAAGTAAAAATTTCTAAAAATTTTAAATAAGTGATTTTTGAAAAACTCCTAAAAAAAATTTTCAAAATATTGATAAAATTTTATAAACAAACACGGTTTTTTTAAAAAAATCGAAAAAAAATATATCTATGAACAAAGGAGTCCCAAGTATCAAACTTTTTCATTTGCTAAGCAGAATGTGGAATTTGAAGTTTTGAACTCATAAAGGGTATTTCATGAATTTGTTGATTGTGGCTAGTAACGGATGCATAATATTTTCTAGGCGGTACCATATTAGAAGAAATAAACAAATACCTTTTCAACGCTGTGATGCAATTTACCACTTAAATTTTTTTTAGGAAAACTGTGAATTTGAGACGGAAAAACATTTTTGAAAATATACTCTTCTTATTGCACTATTGTCATTTGAATGATATATTCGAATTGCCGAATTTTCCCATGATCAGCTTTTAAGGTATTTAAATCAACTCTTTACTTAGCGATATAGTTTTAACTCATTAGCCCTTAAAAATTAAATGAATCTTGAGATATTTAACTTAATTTTAAAAGTTTGGAAGATGTTTTAGGATATATAGCCTCTCCATAAAAATATAAGCGAAATTACAAATTAAAAATATCCAGTTGAAAAATCCTGAATACTTTAATAGAGTTAAACTCATGAAGCAAACAATTTTAAAAATATCTAACTAAAAATAAAAGAAAGAACGAAAAGTACAAAATAACTAACAACGAAAGAAGCAGTTGCAAACTGAAGAGAAGAATGGATTGATTAACGCAAATGTATTCTTTTCCTCTTACAGTCAATTTTATTTCTATAGAACTGTGGACTTCAATTTATCCTAGAGTTATATACAAAATATTACCAAATGTATTTTTTCTCGCTTACAGTCAATTCATTTATTAAGTAAGCAAAATCGCAAGAAATTCCATCACATATATTATGCGAAATTTGGAATGAGGCAAGAATTAAGAAATCAATAATTTGTTTGGAGGGAGATTTGCTAGATAATTTACGAGTCCAATGGAGGATTCAAGATTTTTGGTTCGTGGGTACTTAACTTTTTTTTTTTTTAATACGTGTAGTCACTATCAATCGCATTGTATAAGTGCACAATATCTGGACACGACGGTAAACAATCTAATGAGAAAATTCATATTAATATTATTGACACTATAAATGGAACGATTCGTCTTTAAAGGGGTTGAACTTTAAAATCTTCTTTTTTGAAGTTTAAGCAAGAAAGTAATAAGAAACAAAAAAAAAAAAAAAACAAGGTGTATTGGGAGAAATTGAGTTTACATATTGAAGTGATTGAAAGATGACGTATCATGACACAAATGCTGGTCAAAGAATGATGGTAAGCAAGGAGGCACGAGTTGCAACGGATACGAACAGAGACACGAGCAGATATTCAAAAAACTCGATGCTCGTACCTATTTAAATCTAAAAGTCAAGAAGAATGAATCTGACAACAAAAGAAGTATAGATACGGTATTTAATAAGCATTAAATACCAGAAACATTAGAGAATCTGTATTAAATTACAATAATTATGTAACGGAGCATTTAATGCCTTTAATTGTCTATAATGGCCTTATTATGACAAAGGCAAAATGTATATCTTAGAGATAGCTATAAAAAGAAGAAGTCTGGTTATTTGTAAGGACACAAAAAATATCAACTGAATATACTGATTTATTTTATTTTCTGCTATCTATCTTATTGTTATCAAAATCAATTTCTTTTGTTCATTTTCGATTATCAGTAACCCAAGTTCTTCTAAAAATAAAGCTTTGACCGAAATTTTATTTTTTGGTTAAACAAATTGATTCCGTTACCGGGAATCTGATAATCTATTCTTTCTTAACCTAACCTATTTCTTTACATCAACAATCATGTCAAATGTTAACGATAACACCCAAGGAAATCAAGGAAACCATCAACTCCAAGGGGACCCACAAGATGTTCACACTCCGATCCCTTCTCCACAAAGCTTGCCTCGGCGGTCTCGAGAAGGAACCCCTGATGGATCTCACTCAAACATAAATGCTCAATTTGACAACGATGAAGCTATCAATGAAGTTTTGCAGAAGCTGATCGCTCAACATGTCAATAAAGCTCTCGAGGCCTTTGCCAGCTAGTTACCTGTTGCACCATCAACACCAATTCCAAATACCAACACTTCGAAAAACCCTTGTTATGAGCTTGTTAATTCAGGCAGTGGCGGAAACCCCAGTGAGTCATGAGATGGAGAACCAGGTAATTTAATCAATTCTGATTTACAAAATATGGTTCTAACATTGCAGAAATAGCTCAATGAGCAAAGTGACCTCATAGAGCAAATACTTGGAGTATTGCCTCTAATCAAAGGAATACATATGGACAAATATTCATAGCAACCTTGGAAGCCAAGCGTTGCTCCTCTACCAATTCCAAAGAAATTTAAGATGCCCGGTATTCTAAAATACGATGGAATAACTAATCCACGTGACCACGTGACTGCATTCACAACTGGCGTAAAAGGCAACGACTTGACCAAACAAGAAATTGAATCGGTATTGGTAAAAAAATTCGGCAAAACACTCACTAAGGGAGCATTAACATTGTATTCTCATTTACCCGAAAATTCCATAAATTCTCTTGTTGAGCTTGCAGATTCATTTATTAAAGCACATTCGGGAGCTCACAAAATCTAAAAGAGAATGGAGGATATTTTCAAAATCAAACAAGGGGACTCCGAGTTGCTCTGAAAATTCGTGGATAGGTTCCAGCGTGAATGAATGATGTTACCATGTGTACCAGATAATCGGGCAGCTATAGCTTTCACTAGTAATTTGAATGAAAAAAACTCAGAAACCACGAGGCGACCAAGGAAATTCTTTGTGAATTCCCAGCAACGACATGGAATGACGTTTACAATAAGTATAGCACGAAGTTAAGGATCGAAGAAGATATTATCTCACGGTCTCAAAAAGAAGAAAAGATGAGTTCAAGATGGGCGGAAACAGAAAAAGGTCCGGTAAAAATAGTTACGAACTATATATGGGCCCAGCTGGAAAAGATTCACGGTTAAAGCATGATCATTCAAGGTACGATCATAGATCTAGAAATAGAGAATAGGGCTCATCATTGAGGTATGGAAATGATCGCAACACACGAGAGTCACGAGATGATGATAGAAATTTGAAGGCACGATTTGGCGGTTATAATTTTAATGTAAGTACTTCCGAGCTCGTAGCTGTTTTAAGAAGCATGGGTGATAAGGTGAGGTGGACAAAAGAAATAAGGTCAAATCTAAATAGGCGCAATCCCGAACATTGGTGCGAATTTCACAATGATCATGGTCACAAAACGGCAGATTGTAGATTGCTACAGGGTGAAGTTGATCATCTATTGAAGCAAGGATATCTCACTAAGTTATTTAGCGAGAAAGGTAATCAAGCATATATGAAGAACAGGCAGGAGCCCCCTAAACCACCTTCTCCAAAAAGGACCGTTAGTGTTATAAGCGGGGGCGAAGAAATCAATGGTGTGACGTATACAACAACAAATAAAGTTTCAAAAGTCACGATTACCCACGGAAAACAGGTGCAACATGTCTTAGATAAAGAAAGCATTACATTTGATGATGCAGATGTGGATGGTGTATTAACTCCACATAACAATGCACTGGTAATATCTTTACTTGTATATGACACTAATGTGAAACGAGTTTTGGTTGATCCAGGTAGCTCTGTGAACATTATTCTGATAAGAGTTCTACACGAGAGGCAAGCTGAAGCTAAATTAGTACCCAAGGCGCATATTTTGTCTGGGTTCGACAATTCCAGCATCGTGACGAAAGGAGAGGTAATACTTACTACATTCATAGAAGGGGTCGTCAAAGATACAAAGTTTCAGGTGGTAGAGATGGAGATGGCTTACAATATGATTCTTGAAAGACCGTGGGTCCACGAGATGGACGTCGTTCCGTCAACCTTACATCAAGTTATTAAATTTCCATCACCATGGGGAATATGTCAAATCCGTGGATATCAACAGACATCCAGGAGTATCAATTCCGTAGTAGATTCAGGTATGAGGAACGAAGAAAATAGTAGTTACAGAATCCAGTTGAGGATACTACAACACAAACCTCAACTGAATAAGAATGAATAGATGTGGACTCAAGGCCCGATTTCATTCAAGAACCAGAGGAAAATGAAAATATCAAAACAACGATTGAAGAGGTGGAGGATGTAGTATTATTCACACAATGGCCTGAAAGGAAAGTCTATGAAGGGGCCAATCTAAGACAGGACATGAAAGGTAAATTGATTGAATTTTGAAAACTAACGTGGATTGTTTTGCTTGGTCCCATTCTGATATGACAGGAATACCAACGGAAGTAATGACTCACAAGTTAAATGAAGACCCCCTATATCCACCTGTCAAACAAAAGAAGAGAAAGCAAGGAGCTTTCAAAAATCAGGTGATTCAAGATGAGGTCCAAAAATTACGAAAAATTGGGTCTATCCGTGAGGTAAAGTATCCTAATTGGTTAGCCAATACTGTTGTGGTACCGAAAAAGAATGGTAAGTGGCGAGTTTGTGTAGATTACACATACCTTAACAAAGCTTGTCCCAAAGACTCTTTTCTATTACCACATATAGATCAACTAATTGATGCTACTGCAGGACATGAGTTATTAAGATTTTTAGATGCATATTCAGGTTATAACCAGATTAAAATGGATCCTTTAGATGAAGAAAAAACTTCTTTTATAACAGATATGGGGGACTTACTACTATAAAGTAATGCCTTTTGGCCTCAAAAATGCTGGTGCAACGTATCAAAGACTGGTGACCAAAATGTTCCAAGAACACCTGGGAAAAACTATGGAGGTCTATATAGACGATATGCTAGTTAAAACTCAACATTCGGGGGATCATATATCGCACTTATCAGATACATTTTAGATATTGCAGAAATTCAATATGAAATTAAACCCTGAGAAATGTGCATTTGGTGTTGCATCAGGTAAGTTTTTAGGTTTTCTTATTTCTAACCGTGGTATTGAGGTGAATCCAGTGCAGATTAAAGCCATTGAAGAAATCCCTGATGTACTTACAAATAAAAAAGAAGTACAAAGGTTGACAAGAAGAATTGCAGCTTTGGGGAGATTTATTTCCAAATTATCAGAAAAGTGCTTTAAATTCTTTCCAGCTCTTAAAAAGCAAGATCAGTTTGAATGGACTGAGGAGTGTCAACAGGCGCTCAAAAATTTGAAGACATACCTGTCAAATCCGTCGTTGCTCGCAAAATCAAAGGTTGGAGAAAGATTGCTCATCTATCTTGCTGTCTCAGAAGTAGCGGTGTGTTGTCTTAGTTTTTGAATACCAAGGTAAACAATCTCCAATTTATTATATCAGCAAATCATTATTAGATGCGGAGACGCGATATCCTCAATTAGAAAAACTTGCACTTGCACAAATCATGGCTTCAAGAAAACTAAGGCCTTACTTTCAATGTCACCCTATTGTCGTAGTAACTACTTATCCATTACGTAATATATTACACAAACATGAGTTTTTTGGTAGATTATCCAAATGGGCAATAGAATTAAGTGAATATGACATTACTTACCAACCTAGAACCGCGATAAAATCTCAGGTGTTAGCAGATTTTTTGGTTGATTTTAGCCAAGAGATGCAATTAGAAGAGGAAAAAGAATTATAGGTGTTCAACGGGTCTAATCCAGGAATTTGGACCTTGTTTGTTGATGGCTCATCTAATGTGAATGGAGCAGGTTTAAGAATTGTTTTGGTGCCACCTACGGGTAAAACCATTCGTCAGGCCATAAAATATCATTCTATAACTAACAATAAGGCATAGTATGCAGCTGTGATTGCAGGTTTGGAACTGGCACGAGAACTTGGAATCAATAAAATTATAATCAAAAGTGATTCGCAGCTCGTGGTTAACCAAATACTGGGGACTTATACAGGCAGGGAGGCACGAATGTAGCAATATTTGGAAAAGGTACGGGATTTGATTAAACAATTTCAAATCTGGAAAATCACACAGATACCAAGAGATGAAAATGTCGAAGCATATGCCCTATCTAATCTCGCATCTACGGCAGATGTGGCGAGCAATGAAAATGCTTCTGTAATTCATTTGTTTCATTCTATACTCGATCCAAATAAAAAAGAGGAAAATTTCAATAACTTAACCTAGGATTGGAGAAACGAGATTGTCACTTTTTTGCAGTATGGTACCATCCCCGAAGATAAGAAAAAAGCTTACGCGCTTCGGAAAAAGGTTGTACGGTATTGTTTAAAGTAAGGTAATCTTTATCGAAATATGTTTGGTGGCTCCTTAGCAAGATGCCTCGGACCTTCTCAAAAATAATATGTAATGAGAGAGATACATGAGGGGCATTGTGGAAATCACGCAGGAGGAAGATCACTGGTAAGAACCATGATTTGATCTGGCTATTATTGGCCTAAAATGGAAGAAGAAGCAGAGAATTTCATGGCTAAATATGATAAGTGCCAAAGATATGGAAACAACATGCATAGACTTGCGAAACTATTACATCCGGTCATTGCACCGTGGCCTTCTATGAAGTGGGGAATAGATATCGTAGGACCATTACCACAAGCAAAGGGACAGGTAAAATTCCTACTTGTACTCACTGATTACTTTACTAAATGGGTAGAAGCAGGAGCATTTAAACATGTACGGGAAAAAGAAGTCAGACATTTCATTTGGCGAAATATCATATGTCGATTCAGTGTACCAAAGGAAATCGTGTGTGATAACGACCCACAATTAATAGGCGCTCAAATCACAGAATTTTCACAAAGCTGGCAAATCAAAAAGAATACGTCCACGCCTTACCATCCGATAGGTAATGGAAAAGTTGAATCAACAAATAAAGTCATTATCAACAATTTGAAGAAACGATTAGAAGAATCTAAAGGCAATTGGCCAGAAGTGCTACCTGGGTTTTATCGGCATATCGCACAACAACAAAAACAAGCACAGGTGAAACACCATTCTCATTGGTGTACGGGGCTGAAGCTTTAATTCCGGTTGAGATAGGGGAACCAAGCATGAGGTATACGCAAGCGTCAGAAGAAACAAATGAAGAGGAAATGCGCATAAACCTTGACTTGCTTGAAGGAAGAAGAGAAATTGCATTGATAAGAATGGCAGCACAAAAACAAGTCATTGAACGATATTACAATCGAAAGGCACAATTAAGATACTTCAAGATTGGGGACTTCGTACTCAAGAAAGTTTTTCAATCCACGAAGATGGCTAATTACAGGAAAATTAAGTCCAACTTGTGAAGGACCTTACATGATTCACGGTATTACGAGAAAAGGAGCATACGAGCTGGAGACTATGGATGTCAAGATATTACCTTCACATTGGAATGTCATTCACCTGAAGAGATACTATTTCTAAAAGAATACCCACGGCCAGGTATCTTTATTTTAAAATTCTATTTTTGAATTGTTGAAGTTTTACTAACGGTTTTAGATGATAGGCAAAAGCTAGACCATAGTAAATGATGAATCACGACCTGCAAGGCACGTGGAATAAATTAAAATTCCCGATCTAGGGTTACAACTATTCTGATAGAAATTCATACGGGTTAAGCAGTCTTCATCTATAATCGCACCTCTGAGTCCCGAGTGTTTTTCCTATTCAGGGAAAGGACCGAATGAGAGAAACAATCAAGTGCTCGAGGCTTCATACTTCAACGCTCAAGCAATTGGGGACTATGTGATATATACGTAGACAAATGTATAAAGAAGACAAAGAAGATTGAGAAGCAATCAAAAGTTGAAGCCTAAAAAATCAACTCATTGAAAGAGTAAGTGCAGATCAAAAGCCAATGAAAGATAGTCACGAGACAAGGCCAAGACAAAACCTTACCATAAGTTAGGTTAAGGGTAATGTACCGAAACAGGTTATAAATAAAAACCTCGTATTTAAAGTACATGTACTAAAATGGTTTATTACATAAAAAACCTTGTATTTTATTCTTTCTTTTAAAAATCTGTTGTGAGAAAAACAGTTACGAAAAAGTTATAGATGTTATTTAAAAACATGTAAAGTGTTATTTAAAACTTGACAAAGTTCAAATAAAAACTTGTCAAAGTTATTTCAAGAAACATGTGTATTCTTATTTCTTTTTGTCGTATATTAACACCGTTATGAAGTTGAGACGTCTTCTTCATTAAATGTCGAATATAAAAGGGAACTCTTTTATAATTAATGATTGATTTAAGATATTCATGAGAAAAAGAAAGCATTTTACAAAATAAAAATGCAAGTTATTCAGTAAGTCCTTAAAAATAAAGGCAAGAATAAACAAAACAAAAGTTTAAACAGCAGCAGAAACTTCATAATATTAAAAAAGTTTAGACTAAGTGTGAACTTAGTCATAAACCAAAAGTTGTTTATACAAAGTGCCCCATAAAAGGTCTGGGGACTTAACGTTTTCAACAAACCCTTAAAAGGACCAAGGGTTACAACCACAGAGAAAAAAACAAGAACAAAGGAATTCAAACTTTTCACTGAGAACTTGAAGGAACTGAAATAGGGACATCAATAGCAGCGGGCTCAACCTGACTTGAAGGACTGGGGATACCCATATCATCTTCAATATTTTCAGAAGCTTTCGTCACGGGAGAAGGAAAATCTTGGTTCTGCTGAGTCTTCTCGAGAGTCTCTTTGATCTTGGCTAACTCAGATTCCAAGTTAAAATTCTCCTGGCTAACTTCAATGAGGGTATCATGGCGAGAATTTAAAAATGCCCAACTCATTTCAATGGCAATTTTATCTTCAAGAATCTCATAATCTCTTTCCTAGTAAGCAATTTCATTTCTTAACTTTTCATTTTCAGCCAAGGCAGATTCATAAGAAGCTTGAAGAGCAGCATGAGAACTCTCTAAAAAGCGAACCTTATCAGAGGTTTCCCGGAGGTCTTCTTGAGTTTTAGTCAGTGTTTGCACGAGTTCACCAGCATATGCTTCTTTTTCACCCAAGAAAGCCTTTAACTCTCTAATCTCCTCACTGGCCTTGGAAAGTTGCTCAGAAAAAGAGGTTTCAAGATGCAACTTCACTTTATTTGCTTGACTTGAGGAAGCTTTTACAACTGCCAGCTCTAAAGTCAAGGCCCTTACTACTGCTCCAAGGTACTTTTACTTTCGTCTAAGGTTTCCACATCTTTTTAAAGACCGTCACACTGTTCCTTCCAATTATCCGCCTCCATTTGGTAGTCACACACTAATTTTTCTAAAAGGGTAACTCTTTTCATCATCTCTGTGCCAATTAAATTAACCTAAACAAAAAAGAGAAGGGAATATGAGAACTCTAAAAATAGAAGAAGGATAAAGTAAAGCTTGAAAAAGGGATACCTTTAAAGAAGCATGCACTATGTAATTCATCAAGGTTAATGAACTGTGGCTATCAAGCTCAGCTATTTCAACTGGACCAATCAAAGACTTTAGCCACACGTCTGCTTGACCTGATTTTCTTAAAAGATTACCCTCAGCGGGAACTTCAATAGTGACTTTCCTCATAGCAGTATCCCTACTCGAGGAACCAACCTCAGTATGATGAACAGGTGGAGAGGGAATTATTGGAGGAACAGTAGAAGCAGTCAAAACAACATGGGGAGGAACGAAAACATCCACGATCGGCAAAGAAGGAATTACAGGAACAGGAGTAGAAAAAGAAGCAAGGGGTGCTTCATCAGAAATTGACCCTAAATTTTCACTACCAAACCCACGGTCAAAAAGCTGCTCAACAGAATCATGAGCAGCAGTGGGAACATCATCATCAGGGATCACCACCGGGGCTTCAACAGACTCGGTAAGAGGATCCAAACAAGGGGGAGAAGCTTCTTCATCAGAAACAATCCGTCTACGGGCGCATGGCCTCTTCACTAAGGAACCCTCGTCTTTCTCTTCTTCATAATCTTTATAGACAATAGATTTTCTTTTCGATGAAGAGCCAAAATTATCACTTGGGCCCTTTCCATAGAAATTCGAGAAGCTACGATCGCCTCAGCCTTGACACCTCGAACTGCAAATCCTAATAAAAAGAAGGATTAAAAGTAAGATCAGGAAAAAAGCAATATATATAAAAACTCTTACCATGAGTTTTCACTTTCCAACCAAATCATTGGGAAAGAGTCTTCCAGGATCTACCCTCCATTGGGGCAGTGTTCAACAATTTTCCTACCCAATCACGAAAGTTGAGAATTTCATCAACAACTCCCATGGTTGTTGTAACAAAAAAGGGGAAATTAAAACGATGATAATCAAAATTGAAGGAAAAAAGGTACGAGAGAGTTATTAAAAAAAACTCACGTGCAAAATTCCACTTCTCAGGGAAGGGAACATTTTCATCATCCACTAAACCAACAGTAGGGGCAGCAACAAACCTGGCATACCAGCCACAGTCTCTGTCAGCTTCTGGACTAACCAACACTCTTTTACTCCTTGCCACTAAAATAAAGACACCTTGTCGAAAGTGTCTGGGAGAATATAGGTGAATTAGATGAGAAAAGGTAAAAGGCACGACTACCATGTTAATCAAATGCCTCAAACATGCAACAACCCTTCACACTATAGGGCTAGACCTAAACAAATGTTGAAAAACGACATAATTCAAGAATAACGGGGTCAATAGCGGGTTTGAAGCCTAATATGAAAGGTATTTATAAACAAAAGAAAATTCCATTAAATAAGAAGTGATTCTTTGGTTTGCATTGGGGATTATAATAGGGAACATGACTCCAATGGTAGTCTTTGCGAACCAAGGCAATCAAACCTTCAATGATCTGAGTGGGGTAGATATCAGCACGATCTAAAGATGACACTTTTATTTCTAAGGGATTCTCTATCATTATATAAAGATAGTTCCGCAGGAACTATTTCATCCACTGAAGGTTCACGAAGAGGTTCATAAGGTTTCTTACCCCTTGAAGAAGATCTTTGAGAAAGAGAACCTTTGGTTCTAGAGGAGGGACCGGATCTAGATGAAGGAAGAGAAGAACCACGTATAGACAAAGATTCTAAGTTACGCAGTCTACCACCTCTTCTTCTCCTACTAGGGGCAGGAGAAAAGTTACTAACAATAGGACTCGCCTAGGGTTAGGGTTTGATAAAGACATGGCATTACGAGGAAGATGAAGAACAAGAATTGAATATTCTAAAAGCTTTGAACTTTATGTGAGAAATACAAAAATAAGAACTATATTTATACTAAGAAGCAACCGTCAAAGGAAAAGGTGCAATGATGGAAAGTTCATAATGAGAACTGTCGCTTCGTGTTTAGTGAAGCCGTAAAAAATCCTTAAAAAGCGCTACAAAGTCATAGAGCCAATAAAAGGGTGCCACGTATAATAGGCATTAAATGGAAGTGATAATTAAAGTGTCGACTCAAGTATAGCTTTAATGTCGGCAAATATTGTGACGACCCGACCCGTCGCCTTATGTTTTACTGCTCCGTTTCCCCCTATTTGTATTGCTTTATGTTTCATTATCGGTATTTAGTGCGTTAGAATTTAATAGGAGTAATTTTGATAAGAAATGAGACACTTAGTCTCTTTTAAGAAGACTTAAATTGGAAAAGTCAACCAGATATTGACTTGTGAGTTAGAGGGCTCGGAATTGAATTCTGATGATTTGGTTAGCTCCGGGTGATAATTTAAGGCTTAGGAGCACAATCGGAAGTAATTTTGGAGGTCCAATGAAGAAGTTAGCCTATTTTGGCAAAGTTAGTATTTTGGCGATTTCCGGTTGATAGGTGATATTGTGATCCGGGAGTCAGAATAGAATTCCAAGAGTTTCAGTAGCTTCGTTAGGTGATTTTGGATATGTCTGCAACTTTTTAGGTCATTCGGACGTCCTTTGGTTGGGTTTTTGATCGAATGTGCAATTCGGAAGTTTTTAAGAAACTTAGGCTTTGATTTGATGAAAATTGAGGATTTTGATGTTAACGATGGCGTTTTGATGATTCGAGCAAGTTTGAATGATGTTATAGGATATGTTAGTATGTTTGGTTGAGGTCCCGAGTCGGGTGAGTTTCGGGTGGTCAATCGGACCATTTTTGGCTTTGAAAGTAGCAGTTTTTGCTGTCATATTGTTGCAGGGTATTAACCCTTCGCGTTCGCATAAGGTCTATGCGTTAGCGAAGAAGGAATTCTTAGAGCTGTTGGATTACTCTTCGCGTTCGCGTGTTTTTGTTCGCGTTCGCGGAGGGTTGGCCAACTGGGCTTCGCGTTCACGACAGCCTTGCCGCGTTCGCGTACAAGGAGATTTGGCAGGTCTGGAAATGTGCTTCGCGTTCGCATCAGGGACTCCGCATTTGCGGAGGTGGAGGAAATAAGGCATCGCGTTCGCGACCTCTTTGTCGCGTTCGCGTAGA
Source organism: Nicotiana glauca (assembly GCA_026770625.1). NCBI lineage: Eukaryota > Viridiplantae > Streptophyta > Magnoliopsida > Solanales > Solanaceae > Nicotiana > Nicotiana glauca. The sequence continues at coordinate 18,521 of MU731350.1, forward strand.
ACAAAGGTCACCTGGGCAGACCTATTTTTATAACATTTCCTCCACGAGCTAAAGTCATTTTTCACCATTGTTGAGCATATTTGGGAGCTTTTGACGAGGGATTAAGAGGATTTCGACTGGGAATCGATTGGAGGTAAGTTTTATGAGTTAAATACATGATTTTATTTAAGAATCATCCTTGAAATTCATGAAAATATAGCCAAATTGTAAGAAATTAGGGCTTGAAGTAAAAATTCTAAATTTGGGATTTGAGGGGGCCATTTGTGGTCCGATTTGGGTGTTCTTGGTATGAACGGACTCGTGGCGAGACGAGGATTCCGGAAATGTGAATTTTATAATATTTCGAGACGTGGGCCGGGAGCTCGGATTTTGCTAGTTTCGAGGTTTTGCTATAATTCGATTGTTTTCGATTGGGTATTGTCCCATTTACATATTGTGATATATTCCCTCTGTTTTTGGCTAGTTTCGACGTGCGTGGAGGCCGATTTGAGTGGAAAAGGCGTCGCGGGCTTGAGATTTTGCCGGTTCGAGGTGAGTAATACTTGGGAATAATATCCTCAGGGTTTGAAACCCCGGATTTGCACATCTTAGTGTTGTATTGTGGTGACTTGCACGCTGTACCTGAGCATGGGGTAGAGCACCGTTGGGGATCGTGACTTGGTCCGTCCCGATTGTCGGTTTTTACCGCGTAATTGTAAATGATTTGTTGTTATCATTATGACTTGGACCCATTGCCATACTTGGGGCTTATTGCCGATTATTTGAACTCTTTATGAACTATCATCAATGTTTTCCTCACTATTTGAAATAATATTTGAACTCAGTCCATGTGATTTACACTATTTCATGAACTCAGCTATATTTTTCTCTAACTTAGAGTTTTTAACTGATATTTGAACTATTGTTTGAGCTGAGTATTATTGTCTTACTGATGCCCGAGGGGCTTTTGACTATTTAGGACTGATTGAGGCCGAGGGCCATATGAGAGGCATGAAGAGTGATGTAAGGAGGCTTTCAGGCCTCGAGTGTTATGTGAGGAGGCTTTCAGGCCTCGAGTGTTATATGTGCATATGGATATACATGCATGGATCGGACTGCATACCGCAGTAGTATATTATATGGATTGGACTGCACGCCGCAGTAGTATATTATATGGATCAGACTGCACGCCGCAGTAGTATATTATATGGATCGGACTGCACGCCGCAGTAGTATATTATATGGATCGGACTGCACACCGTAGTGATAAGTTATGTGGATCAGACTGCACGCTGCAGTATTATTGCGTTTGGGCTGTAGGAGCCCCTCCGGAGTCTGTACACACCCCCAGTGAGCGCAGGGTACCCATGGATCGGGCTACGCGCCGTAGCGGTCATATGAATTACATTACATTCATGCATTCACTCCTGTTTGTACTACGTGGTATGACATTTAACACTCATATACCATTGGCATACATACTATTACTTGCCTTGTTGACCAGATACCCTGGTGTTATATGTTAAGGAGTGTTGTGCCCAAGGGGCCGATTTATGAGCCGACTTGCTCTAACTGATATAGCATTCATATGTTTGGCTGTAGAAAAATAAAAAGGGATATTTGTAAAAGAGATTTTTAACTGATCTTGAGATTTTCTAAAGGATTTTCACAGTATTACGAGTTTTCTCAAAGGGTTGTACTGTCTTTTATAGCATTTTGGTGTGCCCATACGTGTTTTCTTATCGCTCAGATATTATTCTCTCTTATTACCACTGAGTTGGAAGTACTCACTTTACTCCCTGCACC
>MU731350.1:31237-46048 GCA_026770625.1 Nicotiana glauca
TATATATACTTTGTTGGCCCAATAGTAGTGTCCCTACTCATTAGATGCTTATGACTTGTGACACCCCGGTCAGGTTGTATTGGGATGGAATTAATAGTTTTAAATGCCAATAAGTTGTGTTATCTATTCATTTATGTGTAATAGCTATTAAAGAGTGCATTTGGGGTTGTTGGCTGGCCTTGTCTTCACGAGATGCACCATCACGACCGGGTATGAAATTTGGGTCGTGACAAATATTCCCGCTTTAATAAAATCCATTTCCCAAATATTCAATTGATGAATAAATGGCAAGTGGGGGGACTATCTGTATTGGAAAAATTTGAGTTTACATATTGAAGTGATTGAAAGATGATGTGTCATAACACGAAGGCTGGTCAAAGAATAATGGTAAGCAAGAATGCACGAGTTGCAACAAATACGAGCAGAGGCACAAGCAGATATTCAAATAACTCGATGTTCGTACCTTTTTAAATCTAAAAGTCAAGAAAAATGAATCTGGCAACAAAAGAGAGTACAGATACGGTATTTAATAAGCATTAAATACCAAAAAATTAGAAAATATGTATTAAATTACAATAATTATGTAACGGAGCATTTAATGCCTATAATTGTCTATAATGACCTTATTATGACAAAGGCAAAACGTATATCTTAGAAATAACTATAAAAAGAAAAAGCCTGGTTATTTGTAAGGACACAAACAATATCAACTGAATATACTGATTTATTTTATTTTCTGCTATCTATCTTATTGTTATCAAAATTAATTTATTTTGTTCATTTTCGATTATCAGTAATCCGAGTTCTTCTAAAAATAAAGCTTTGATCGAAATTCTATTTTTTGATTAAACACAAGGTGGAGAAGAAGAAGTAAAATTAGGTAAAAAAAAAGTGGCTATCGGAAAGAATTAAAAAAATAGACTTAATTGAGATACAAGAAAGAAAGTATAGAAGATTTGTTACGTGTAGATTTAAACTCACGTCCCTTCATTTCATTAAAGCCTCGAATAAACTTCCTTAACCAAAGTACCCAACAGGTTTTCTTTTCTTGGATTTCCGGTAGGGCTGCTTATCGGGCAAATTGGACGTATATTTACGTTTAACAGTTTAGCTTAACTGTTATAAGCTTGTAAATGTACTAATTCGCTAACCACCTCATAAGATATATCAGGTGGATCAGTATCGAATTAGTGATTATCGAACGGTTTATCAGATTAGACAATAAAAATTACATAAGTAAGCAAGGTAGTAAATAATAGATAGATGATCCAATCACAATTACACTCCAGTAATGAAGCTCTCATTGTTAATAGCAATTTATTCTTCTTTATTTATTTTACAATAAGCAAGTTAAAATACAAATTAGGGATCTTTAACCAGTAATAGAAAATTCAGTTAACATAAATCCTAGATATAATTTTGCTTCGATTAACAAGTTAAATGAATTATTTGAGCAGAAAGGTATCAAGAACTATCTAGATCTACCTATTCGTACACCAAAAATAAGTTATGATGATGTTAAATCTCGAGATGCTAAGAATTTTCTTCATAATGGGTAAAATTATATAGATAATAGTTCTTAACGGGTTAATGGTTTATCCGATAAGGAAATTGAATAATCTACCCCCGAATCGGTAAACCGTTAATAATAAAATTTTAATTCGTTCATAGTATTAGTGGAAAAAAGGCATCACACAGGGACCACCAGCAGGATAACAAGTGGTACTTTCAATTAAGCGAATTAAAGAATTCAAGAAGGCTCGGGAGAAACACCCTCGGTGTTTTATCAGAAAAGGTACCAGTCCTGACTGCTAGAAAGGAGGAAATAGGCACGAGATGAATGAAGACCATAAAAGGGAAAGATTCAAGAATCTGCAGTAAATAAGGAAGGGAAATCGGCATTGATCTTGAGTATGGAAAATCGTCAGTCATCAATATAACTGTTACAACTATATGTGGTAACGGCAATCTAGGCAATTAATGCCATTAACATGCCAGAATTAAGTTGAGGAACATTATGATTATGTATCATTATATAAGTACCCGAACCTCATTTGTAAATTCATCTGAATTTTGATCAGTATATGCAATCTGTCTTTTGTTTTATTCAAAATGTTCGAACCACAATTTTGGGAGAGATTAGCAGTCTACTTTTATCTTTCTTTCCTTATCTAAATAGGAGATTATAGTTTTAACGTCAGTACTTCTGAATCGGTGGTTGTACTAAAAGGAATGGGAGATAAGGTACGATGGCCAAAAGAGATGAGATTAGATCTGAACAAAAGAAACTCAGATTTCTGGTTCGAGTTTCACAATGATCATGGTCATAGAACATCGACTGCAGGATTTTGCAAGGGGAAGTTAAATATCTACTAAAGCAAGGTTATCTTTCTGATTTGTTCAGTGATAAAGGAAAACAATCATACATGAAAATCAAGCAAGAACCCCCAAAGCCACCATCACCAAAGAGAAAGGTAAACGTCTTTACAGAAGGAGATGAAGTTAATGAGGTAACGTAGACGACTGAAAAAAAAGACATCAAAGGTCACTGCAACTCATGAAAAACGAGTGCGCCAAGTCTTGGAATGTGACATTATAGTGTTTGATGATGAAGATGTGGATGGCTTGATGATTCCTCACAATGGTGCACTAGTAATATCTTTACTTGTACATGATACTAATGTGAAACAAGTTTTAATTGATTCAGGTAGCTCAGTGAATACCATTTTACTGAGAGTGGTGAATGAGATGCAAGCTAATGATAAGATTATACCAAAAGCACGGTCATTATCTGGTTTTGATAATTCATGCGTCATTACAAAAGGCGAAGTTGTGCTGGCTACATTTACAGAAGGAGTCATCAAAGACAAAAGTTGTAGTTAATAGACTCGGACATGGCCTATAATATAATCTTGAGGAGGCCATGGATTTGTGATATAGATTTTGTCCCATCCACGTTACATCAACTTATCAAATTCCCATCACAGTAGGGGATTCGACAAATCCTGGTAGATCAACAAGCTTCCCGAAGTATTAATTCAGTGGTGATTGCAAATACAACAGCCAATGGTGCAGACAAAAAATAGCAATTAATGAATTGAGTTGGGGAGACTTCTATCCGTACCTTAAATGAAAACACACAAGGTCAAACTGATGTGGATTCAAGACCTGATATGATTCAATAACTAGAGGAAAATAAGAAAATCAAAATAACTACGGAGGAGCTTGAGGCCGTAATATTATTTATCCACTGGCCAGATAGAAAAGTTTACATCAGAGCAAACTTGAGCCAAGAAATGGAAGGTAAGTTAATTGAATTTTTATGTACTAACGCAGATTACTTTTTTGGTCGCATTTAGATATGACATGTATACCACCGGAGGTGATGACCCATAAGCTAAATGAGGATTCGTTACACTCACCTGTCAAACAAAAGAAAAAGAAACAAGGGGAATCAAAAATCAAGTGATCTAGGATGAGGTACAAAAACTTCTGAAAATTGGTTCTATACGAGAGGTAAAGTACCCTGACTGGTTAACTAATACTATTGTGGTTCCAAAAAAAAAAAATGGCGAGTCTGTGTAGTTTATACCGATTTACATAAGGCTTGTCCTAAAGATTCATTTCCTTTTCCATATATAGACCAATTAATTAATTCTACCACCCGTCATAAGCTTTTAAATTTTTAGATGCTTATTCCAGTTATAATCAGATAAAAATAGATCCCTTAGACGAGGAAAAAACCTCATTAATCACAGACAGGGGGACTTGGACCTTATTTACTGATGGTTCCTCAAATGGTAAAAGAGTAGGTTTGGGGATTTTTTAAATGCACCCTCAGATAAAATCATGAGACAAACAATAAAATGTTACCCAATTACTAACAATGAAGCAGTGTATGAAGCTTTGATTGCAGGTTTGGAGCTCGCACGAGAGCTTGGCATTGAACAAATCGTTATTAAAAGCGACTCACAGCTAGTAGTCAATCAAATGCAAGGGACTTACGTGGCAAGATATATACGAATACAACAATACCTCGAAAATGTACTAGAATTTCTTAGGAACTTCCAGACATAAATTTATACAAATACCCAAGGAGGAAAATGCAGAAGCGGACACGTTAGCAAATCTCCCATCCGTCGTTGATGCGGCAAATGCAGAAAATGTTGTTGTGGTACACCTATTTCATTTAGCCCTCAACCAAAACAAGAATGAGGTGAATTTTAATAATCTAACTTGGGATTGGAGAAACGAATTTGTGAACTTTTTGCAGTATAGAATTTTACATAAGGATAAAAAGAAATCCCGGCTGCTATGGTTGAAAACTGCTCAATATTGCCTAATACGTGGGAATCTATAACACAAAATGTTCGATGGACCTGAAGCACGATGCCTTGGACCTTCAAAAACAAAATACATAATGAGAGAAATACACGAAGGGCCTTGCGGAAATCATGCCGGGGAAAGATCGTTGGTAAAGACATTAATAAGAGCGGGATACTATTGGACAAAAATAGAAGCATAAAACTTTGTAGCAAGGTGCGATAAATTCCAATGATACACAAATAATATACACCAATCGGCGAAATCATTACATTCAGTTATATCACTAGGTCGACCATATCGGGAGTGGTTTCATCGATTTCAGCGGTCGGTTGAGAAAAAGAAGCGACTTTTTGTAGCACAGATTTGGAAGTTTTGGACATTGTTATCTGAAAAGGGCTTGAAAAAGATGAAGGAAGGACGAAAGATGAAGGTTCAAGTGCGGTGTTTTGAATAGAAGATGAGTAAAAATTTGTAACTTACTGAGAAATCTTGAAAAATGGAGGTAAAAATACTAGAGTATGAAGAAGGGTAGAAGACTCGAGGGCAGAAGCTTGAACACAAAGTAAAAAATGAATGAAGGAGGGGAATATTTATAGAGGCTCCATGACGTTTCATATTCAGACATGGCCAATCGGTGGCTGACACGCGTTTGAGGTCATAATGACATGACTGATGATACATTTCGGGTTCTATGTCGTTTATGCCACGACGTATTGGTGAAGGAATCGAAGTACATATATAGTTTATCATCGCTTCCATAAACTTACTCTCCAAATAATGAGGGGGCTATCTACATATGGGTAAAATCGAGCCCTTTGAACGCCTCGATTCTTGATGAAGTAAAGGGAGCAGAAAAGGCTTATGACTTGTACTATCGGTTTTGAAAATTATAATTGTTTAGAGTTTTCTAATTTGAAGTTAGTGAATGTCAAAGTTATTTCTGTTAATGTTAGGCTTACCTAGTTTAGATACTAGGTGCCATCACGACTCCTTCGGAGGAATTTTGGGTCGTGACAAATGCCAAGGAAATCTCCTCAGGAATTCCGGCGGGCATGAACTCACAATCAATTTTTAGGACTTGTAGTTTAGTACATGCACACAAATCAAGTTCCAGTGATGATGATGAACTCAACAAGTGAAACACCCCTAGATTTTGAGCTCCTATTTCTATTGCATGAATTAAATCGCGTTTCACATGAACTTTTTTAAGTTCATTCAGATGAGGTGGCACATAAATGGAATATAGATCAGGACAACCTTTCAATGTCAACTCAACTATAGAAGGCAATTGTTGGTAAGTGATAATAGGCGAGACTCATGTAATTTGGCGATTGTTTATGCCCCAGCTTGACTATGTTTCACTGTTATAGGATAGTTAAATGATAATAAATTGGCTCTAATTGTGAATTTCATGTTTTGTAGGACCAAGTTGCGTGTATGAGGACTTCGAACTGTAATTGGAGCTAAATTGAAGCAAGGGAAGCCCCTCGGAGCTAAGTACGTTGAAAAAAAGAGAGAAAAAGAGCTGAAATGATGACCCAAACTAGCGCTACCGCGCTAGCTCAGGAGTTCGAGGCAGAATGTTATGCCATATGCACAGTCATTAGCATGACCATTAGCGTGACCGCGCAAGTCCAGTTTCGAAAAATAAAGTCCAGTGGTAAACTTGGAAGTTCAGGGGTAATTCCACTTAACCTATAAAAGGTCCAGCTCGCCCAAAGGAACATTATCATGGTTTTTATAACTTAGTTGAAGGCTAGAAGAGACAAGATGCAAGGATAATAATTCAACATCGAGTTCTTCCTTTATTCCTTTTGTATTATATCATTTGTGATGAATTTGGTTATTGTTATGATGGACACTAGTATGAGTAGAAAAATATTTAGTCTAATGTTTTGATGGAACCTATTGAAGGATGAACTTAATGATATGTTAATATAGTTTGCCCGGTTTATTCTCTATTTGTCCAACTATGTTCTTGTGAAGTTAATTGATAGGATCCTCAATTAGATGTACCTATTTAGTATGTATTACTTGTGAGATAGTTAATATTAAGGTAATTATTGAACAACATCACTCCCAGAGTATATGAGGGATCAATAACCGAGGGTTTAAAGGCGAGATTAGGGATAACGTTGCCTTGGGTGCAATCTTAAGTGAGTTTTAATAAAAGCCGGCTAGTGTAACTCGGGAGAGTGCGTCTAGTAAATTGTCGTGATTACTTGGGAGAGATTTACGATAATAAGAGTGCTCATGATTGATAAAGACGGTTAGGCAAATCTATATGAAACATAACATGAAGGGATTCCACTAATAAGGGAAATCATAACCTTAGATCCTTCTTTTAATTGTTTACAACTTAATCATAGTTAGTCTTTAGTTACGTAATTGCAGTCAGTTATAGTTAGTAAAAATATCCTCAATTGTTATTCACAATATTTGGGAAGTTGATTACGTAGAATTTAGTGAGTATGACAACAGTAATTGATAGGTTAATTCCTTGTGGGTTCGACTCTGTGCTAAATACTCAGATTATATTTGCAACATCCGCTTAGTCCTTTTTAATAAGGCATAGTTGGGCGTGATCAAATTTTGGCACTATTGCCGGGGAATTAACGGTGTTATCAATTACAATTGAAAGAAATACAAAAATTCTTAGTGTAGTCAGTTTTCTTCACTTCACATCTTTACATTGAAATTTTAATGTTTGTTGACTTGGTTGTAGAGGTTCATTCCTAGAAACTCATCAAGAACTGGTGAAGTATTTGAATCCTTATCAGATCCCGAGAAATTTTTCAAGGCCTTGAACTGGGCCAACCAGAAAAACAAACTGCAACAAATAATTGAACAATACGAACTGGACATGGGGGACAACGCGGTAGACCTAGCTGCACCATTAGCGCCAGTGGCACCTCTTGTGCCAGAGGCTGCTCTATATGACTGGGCACAACCCACAACTGAAAATTTAGCCACAGCGATTTTAGTCCCACAGATACAGGCTGAATTGTTTCAAATCACGAACAACATGTTGCACCTGTTGTAGAACAAGGGACTATTTTCGGAGTCACAAATCAAAAATCCTCAACAACAATTGAAGAATTTCCTGTCAATCTGCAAAACTCAAAGGCAGCCCAACGTAACTCAGGAAGCAATCAAGCTATTGTTGTTTACATTCTTAGTGACAGGAGTTGCCCAGACCTGACTAAACTCACTCTCCATTAATTCCATAACAACTTCGGAGGAGTTAGTCAAGCAATTTGTGAACAAGTTTCATCCACCCAACAATATTGGTCAACTAATTGATGAAATTTTGAGTTTCAAACAGAGACCAATGGAGACATTGCAAGAAACATAGGAACTGATGCTAGTTATATGTCCGCACCACGGTATTCCAAATCAGATGTTGGGACATCGGTTCTACATGAGTTTGGCAGATGGCGTGAAGGGTAATGTTGATGCTTCAGCTGGTGGGGCATTTTTAGCAAAACATGGAGAGAAAGCCAGAGTCTGCTTGATAAGATGGCACAGAATTTGGGGTGGACAACTAGGAACGCACCTAAAACTCCAGTAGTTCACTCAATGCCCTTAGATCCATCCAACACTCTTTCTAAAAATATGGCTACATTAATGACACAAAAGAGTATACTCACCAAAAAGGTGGAAGAGTCAAGGCAAGCAGCAGGTACACATTGTTGATACTACCAATGGGGGCTTATGCACGTCTTGCATTAGTCAGCCAATTGGTAACCAGTGGAATGTAGAAATCGATCATCATCACTACCTGAGGACATGAATTATGTGTCTAACTATGGAGGCCAGAGACAGGGTGGTCAAAATTGGGGCCAACAGCAGCAGCCATACAGGCCAGGCCAAGCACAACTCAATAATGGAAACATGGGAGGCATGAGACCTCATAATAATATGGCACCTTATCAAAGCCCTAAGGATATAAAAATCAAAATCAGCAGCAGGGGTATCATCCTCCTCAACAGTAGTATGGTGGAAGGCAGAAAGATGGTTTTGCTAGACTCGAGGCAATGATGCAGCGGGTTATTGGGTCAAATGCAAAAATTAGTAAAAGAGTAGATGCACATGAGTCAGCTATTAAGAATATTAAAGTCCAGATAGGCCAGATTTCGATGTCTTTGAATCCAGAAGATCAAGGCCCGAAGCAGTTGATGGTAGTGAGTCTACATAATGGCAGAGTTAGACTTAGAGCAAGAGAGGGCTTGAGAAAGCAGACAGGCTAAGACATTTGTACCAGTGCCCATTGAGCTAGATGAGTCAACAAAACTGATAGAGGTAATAGTACAGCCTGCCCAGGAAGAACATAACACACAGATTGAGGCTAAGACAGCCCAAGAACTGGTAGTTGAGGTGGTAGCTGACAAAGAGAAGTCCCAAATCATTGGGAAGAAGAGACCTCCAGCACCATTCCCACATAGGTTGGCCAAGTACTAGAAAGAAGAGCAATATAAGAAATTTATGGAGATGCTGAAACAAATTCAGGTAACTATTACATTAATTGATGCCTTAAAGGAGATGCCTGGTTATGCAAAAATGATGAAGGACTTGATGTCCCGGAAATTTGATTTCCAAGACTTGGCCACAATGACTCTTACTCTGACCTGCAGTGCTGTAGTGACTAGACCAATTGTTGAGAAGCTGTCTGACTGAGGGAGTTTCACAATTCCCTGCACCATTGGTAACTTTTCTTTCACCAAAGCACTTTGTGATTTAGGGGCTAACATAAATCTTATGCCCCTGGCGATCTATAAGAGGTTGGGGATTGGAAGAGCTAGACCTACTTCTATATTGTCGCAGCTGGATGAAAGGACCATGAAACGACCTTCTAGTATCTTGGATGATGTGTTGATTGAGGTAGGGAAATTTTTGTTCCCTACAGGGTGGATGAAGAAATTCCCATAATTTTGGGAATGCCGTTCTTGGCCACGGGAAGAGCTCTCATTGATTGTGAAATCAAGGAGCTCAAGATGAGATTGAATGATGAGGAGATAACATTCAATGTTGATAAATCTATGAGGTGACCAAGTGAATTCGCTAATTGCTCTCTTATTGATGTCGTTGATGTAATCGTAGACGCTGATGATGAAATGTTGACTATTAAGGACCCTCTTGTTGTATGTCTAGTAAATTTAGATAAGGTGAATAGGGAAAAACTGGCAAAATGGGTGTTAGCTTTAGAGGGCAGAGGGTTCTGGGATAAAACTCTTGAATTCGAGCCCCCCACTTAGAAAATAGAAAAACTCCACTAGCCAAGTCATCCATTGAAAAACCACCAAAGCTGGAATTGAAGCCACTGCCCGCCCATCTCAGGTATGAGTTCCCAGGACCTAATTCTACATTATCTGTTATTATCTCATCTAGTTTGTTAGATGTGCATGTACTTAAGGAGTGTAAGACTGTCATTGGATGGACCATGGCAAACATTAAGGGGATCAACCTAGCCGATTGTATGCATAAAATTCTGCTGGAAGAGGGACACAACCCTTCCAGGGAACACCAAAGAAGGTTGAACCCCAACATGAAGGAAGTGGTGAAGAAAGAAGTGATAAAGTAGTTGGATGCAGGAATCATTTTCCCAATCTCTGACAGCAACTAGGTTAGCCCAGTGCAATGTGTGCCTAAGAAGGGTGGCATGACGGTGGTAAAAAATGATAACAATGAGTTGATCTCTACAAGAACCGTTACAGGATGGCGAATTTGTATGGACAACAGAAAATTAAATCTGGCCACCCGGAAAGACCACTTCCCACTTCCCTTCATTGATCAGGTGCTAGACAGATTGGCAGGGAGGTCTCATTTCTATTTTCTGAATGGGTACTCAGGGTACAATCAAATCTCCATTGCACCAGAGGACAGAGAGAAGACCTCCTTCATTTGCCCATATGGCATTTATGTTTTTCGAAGGATGCCCTTTGGCCTATGCAATGCACCCGCCACATTCCAAAGGTGCATGATGGCCATATTCACTGACATGGTAGAAGAAATAATATAGGTATTCATGGATGATTTCTCAGTGGTGGGAAACTCATTCGATGAGTTCCTTATAAATCAGACCCGTGTACTGAAATAATGTATTGAGACTAACCTAGTTCTTAATTGGGAGAAGTGCCATTTCATGGTACAAAAGGGCATAGTCTTGGGACATCAGGTATCAAGTAAAGGAATCAAGGTGGATCGTGTTAAAGTTGACGTGATAGCAAAGTTTCCACCTCCAACTTCAGTCAAGGCAATCAAGAGCTTCCTCAGGCATGCCGGTTTCTACCAGAGATTCATAAGAGACTTCTCAAAAATTGCCAACCCTCTTTGTAAGTTGTTGAAAAAAGATCACCCTTTCTTGTTTTCTGATGGTTGTAGGGTAGCTTTCGAGAATTTGAAAAAGAGGCTAGTCATAGCACCCATCATTGTTGCCCCCGACTGGGAGAAACCACTTGAACTCATGTGTGATGCTAGTGACTACGCAGTGGGGGCAGTGCTGGGACATCGGAAATATAAGCTAATGCATCCAATCTACTATGCCAGTAGAACGCTGAGTGGAGCCCAACTGAACTACATTGTGACTGAAAAGGAGATTGTGATGACCTAAAGGGTCATCACCTATTTTCTTACTCATTCATTACTTCCGAGGCCTTGAAAACCTCATTTATAGTCGCCTCATTTTGCGGGCACAATCCGGGCGCGTAGCCAGAAGGCTCAAATGTGAAATTGTGTGAAAAATGCTATATTTTGATATTAAAATGAATAAATTTGACTTTGGTCAACATTTTGGGTAAACGGACCCGGACCCATGACTTGATGGTCTCGGAGAGTCCGTAGGAAAATATGGGACTTGGGCGTATGTCCGGAGTCGAATTCCGAGGTCCCAAGCCCGAGAAATGAATTTTTGAGTAAAATTGTTTTTCTGAAATTATTAAGGAAAATTGAAATGAAAATTGATTAGAATGTGTTGGTATCGGGCTCGTATTTTGGAGCCAAATTTGAGAGAGAAAGCGGTTGTTGTGGATTGAATTGGCCGTGGAAGTTTGAGGTAAGTGTTCGGTTTAACCTTAGCTTGAGGGATTAAGAGTTGAGTCCTATTTGCTATGTGTTTCTTGTGGAGTACGACGTATATGCAAGGTGATGAGTATCTATACGTCGGTGTCGAGCATGACCGTGAGTCTTAAATTGACATTTGTTATGTTCTTGAATAATATTATAAATGAAATAATGAGTAGACTTGTGATATTGAGCAACGACTTAGCTTATTTTCGTGGAAGTTAATTATAAGTTAGCAATGGTGATAATAGAAATGATAAAATTCGAATTGAGATTGGTTATAGCTGGTTCTCCCTTACCGGGATGAGTATACTTGGACTGTTGAGTTCCCTTTTCGGGATAGAGTATTTTATGATTAATCCCTGCCGAGATTTCTGGTTATGATCACTGCAAACAATGTATATTTGGAACGGGTTACGCACCGCAACATACATTATATTGGATCGGGTTGCACGCCGCAACATATATTATATTGGGTCGGGTTGCACGCCGCAATAGGTGTATATTATATTTATTGGATCGGGTTACACGCCGCAACAGTTATAATTATACGTACGGATCGGGTTCAGCGCCTCAACAATAGTGCTATCATATTGTTTTAGACATTGTACTGTTCCTTCAAATTTAATTCAGTTTCTGCTAAGTTGAATTGTTTCCCCGAGGCATGTACTCACTCCCTTATAACTGCTCATTACTTGTTTATTTTCTGCAGTACATTATATAACTGCACAGGTTTGTCTAGAGTTTAGTGCTAGCCTCGTCACTACCTTGCCAGGGTTAGGCCAGACACTTACCAGCACATGGGGTCGGTTGTGCTGATACTATACTCTGTGCTCTTTTGCACAGATCCAGGTATTGGACAACAGCTGCAGTAGCGTGGGGGTTAGCCTTCAGTCCAGCGAGACACCGAGGTAGCCTTGCAAGCGTCCGCAGGCCCGACGTCTCTTCTATCTTTATTTCAGTCTGTTATCTCATGTATTTCAAGACAAATAGTTATATTTTCTTTCAAACGGTTGTATTTAGTACTCTTAGTAGTTCGTGAGTATGTGACACCAGTTCTTGGGTAGAGGTTTATGTTGATTTTCTTCATTGTTGTTCAGATTCTTTAATTTAAGACTTTCATTTATTTACTTTATTTCAATGTTTTCATGATATTACTGATAATTGTTAAAGGAAGTAAATTGGTGAGTGAAAAAGATAGTTAAGCATTCGCTTGCCTAGCTCTCATCATTAGGCGCCATCACGACTCCCAAAGGTGGGAAATCTGGGCCATGACAGAGATGTTGGCTGTGGTGTTTGCATTCGACAAGTTCAGATCATACTTGATTGGATCTAAGGTAATTGTATACACTGATCATGCAGCTCCCAGGTACTTGATTGAGAAGAACGAGTCTAAAACGTGCCTGATTCGTTGGGTGCTGTTACTGTAAGAGTTTTATCTCGAAATCCGTGATTGTAAGGGCACAGAAAACCAAGTCACTGATCATCTATCAAGACTTGAGGGAGCTAAAAAATCAGTTGGAGTTGAGGATATTTTGGAAACCTTTCCGGACGAGCAACTGCTCGCTACAAGTCTTGAGGAAGTGCCATGGTATACAGACGTTGCAAATTACCTGGCGTGCGGTGTAGTTCCCTATGACCTTTCCTCTGTACAAAAGAAAAAGTTTATCGTGACTGTCGCATGTATTATTGGGATGAACCTTATCTGTTTCGAATATGTGTTGACAATATGATCTGGAGGTGTGTCCCCAAGATAGAAAAATCTTCTATTTTGCAGGCATGTCACGCATTGGCGTATGGAGGGCATTTTGGAGGATTCAGAATGGTTGCGAAAGTGCTAGAGGCTGGGTTTTTCTGGACAACAATGTTTAAGGATGCACATCAATGGGTGAAGGGCTCTAATGAATGTCAGCGAACCGGGAACATTTTCTGTTTCCATGAGATGCCCATGAACCCAATTCAAGAGGTTGAAGTGTTCGATGTTTGGGGGATTGACTTCATGGACCCTTTCGTCAGCTCCTTTGGCAATAAGTACATACTTGTCACTGTAGATTACGTGTCCAAATGGGTAGAAGCTGCAACATTTCCCACTAATTATGCAAGAGTGGTGGTGAGGTTTCTGAAGAAGAACATATTCACCTATGTTGAGACCCCGAGAGCTATTATCAGTGACGGAGGCACCCACTTCTGTAATTGAGCCTTCGAGAAGTTGCTAGCGAAGTATGATGTGCACCACAAGGTGGAATCACCATATCATCCTCAGACCAGTGGATAAGTGGAAGTGTCTAATAGAGAGATATATAGTGTATTGACCAAGACTCTAAACACCACAAGAACTGATTGGGCGAAAAAGCTAGATGATGTACTCTGGGCCTATAGAACTGCTTTTAAAACACTAATTGGTATGTCACCATATAAGTTGGTGTTCGGGAAGGCCTGCCACTTGCCAGTGGAACTTGAACATATAGCTTGGTAGGCAATGAAACAACTAAATTTAGACATTGTGGCTGTGGGCACAACTAGAATCACATAGTTGCATGAGCTCGATGAGTTCTGATATCTTGCTTTTGAGAGCACAAGGTTATACAAGGAAAGAATGAAGAGATTGCACAAAAAAACATTGTGGAGCGGAATTTCAGCCTTGGGGACATGGTATTGCTCTATAACTCACGATTAAGGCTATTTTCGGGTAAGCTCAAGTCACGATGGTCTTGACCATTTCGAGTGGTCGAAGTAT
The DNA here is from genome assembly GCA_026770625.1 of Nicotiana glauca. Lineage (NCBI taxonomy): Eukaryota > Viridiplantae > Streptophyta > Magnoliopsida > Solanales > Solanaceae > Nicotiana > Nicotiana glauca. The sequence continues at coordinate 45,360 of MU731350.1, forward strand.
TCCCTTCAGGGGCTGTAGCGATTGCCTCAGAGAAAGACTCTCATATATTTAGAAACAATGGGCCGAGATTGAAACTATATGTAGGCATGAATAAACCAAAGGAAATGTCAGAGATACACCTGACTGAACCTCATAGGTCGAGCGAGCCTTAAATGCGCTTGTCTACATTGTGCCGCAACGTTAAATCAGGCGCTGCATGGGAGGTAACCCATTAATTTGTTATAATCATCGTGCCACGACATTAACTAAGGCACTAGCTGGGAGGCAACCCAGTGATAGAAGTAGTTGTTAATTTTGAGTTTGGGAAAGTACTAACCAATGCAGATGAGCTTGGGCAGGTGACAAGTCCATTGGAAGCGAAAAGAACATGTGAAAAATATGAAAACAATTGTGCCTAGGAGCGCGCCTGCGCTACCCACCGTGCTACAAGCCGCGCATATGGGCAAGTATTCTGCCTCAGCTCCAAAACACTAGTGTGACCGCACTACAGACCACACATGTGACCGCACTAGAAGCGAGACCGCGCATATGGCCAAGTATTCTGCCTGGACTAGCTCGACCGTGCTTGTACCGCGCTACGACCGTGCTAGTCCCACCCAACTGAAGCATTTTTCTCCTTTAACTTAAAAATAGTTTTTAGTTATTTTATTTTATTATGTTATTTTGTTCTTTATTCTATTCTCTCTCTC
>MU731350.1:47679-91564 GCA_026770625.1 Nicotiana glauca
AAAACAAAAACAAAAATCAAAGAACCCTAACCCCCTTCTTCTTCCAAATTCCTTGTTCTTCAAATCCTATCTTCTTCAAATTTCCAACCCACCTTCCCCAAGTTTCAAGTCACATTCTCCCCTACTCTTCTTCACTTCTTCCCTCACATTCTCTCACTATAGGTATGGTTTCGTTTTGCCATTTTTCTCTTCTTTTTTTCAGAATTTCGTTTTTATTGTTGTATTTATGTAGTTGTTGTTTTTTCTCTTCTTTTCTTAGTAGAAATTGGTAGCATATATTGTAGTGATTGTGGGTGGTAAGATTGTGGAGTTGTAGTTTGATTTAGTAGGTGGTGTTAGGGACATTGTGGTGGTATTAGGGGTTGTAACATGTTTGAAATGGGGTGTGAGTATATAATGCCCACAAGGTGTTTGTGTAAATGCCTCAGTAAATGTAATGGTGTAATTGTGACTAATTGTACGTGTGAAGTCTGAGTAACCGCATTGCCTCACAATTTTGTCTTGGGCTGTTCTAATGTTATTCCATTTTTTCAAGTACTATGGCTCCATCTAGGAAATGTCGCACCACGGATGCCTCTTCTAGTAGTCAAGCTGGATCATCAAGGGCACGCGGGTCAGCTCTCGCTCGTCCCTTTGATAGTAGCAAGTTTGTGTTTGCCAAGGTTCAGGACCGCTTTACGGATAAGGCCTATAAAAAGCTGATACCGGAAAGGGGCATTGATGTAGGATCGGTCCAGCTGGGCTGCCCTCACATATATACTGAGCTGGTGAGGAGGGGGTTGTAAACCTTCATTGATGAGCCGAGCGAGGGGAATGTGATGGTTGTCTGCGAGTTTTACGCCAATGTGAAAGAACATGTGAATGGCGTCGTAACTATGAGCAGAAAGGCGGTGGATGCCTCTGTTGAGGCTATACAGATAATTTACCAGCTACCCCCTCATGTGGATCATTATGATGACTATTATGAGGGATATGGCAGGTAACACATGCAGTGGGCGATGTTCTTTGAAACAATCTGTGTACCCGGAAAGGAAGTCATATGGATGAAGTGTGGTCAGAAGTTTCACTCTGCGGCACTAACCTTTGAAGCGAAGTGCTGGTTGTATATTATCAACAATCGTCTGCTCCCGTCTTCTAACACTATGGAAGTGAATAGCCCTCGAGTGGCTCTGATTTGGTGCTTCATTAATGGTCACAACTTTGACGTGACCAAAGTTATTCATGACGAGATATTCACCCGTTGTCCAGTAAAAAGGTACGGGTTCTTCTTCCCTTCATTGGTTACTAAACTTTGTGGGGCATCTCGGGTGCCAAAATATTTGGATATAAATGGGAGAGTGCCAAGAGACCAGAAGTTCCACACTGACAAGGTCACTATTGGTAAGGAGACGATGGTAGCAGCTGGTGATGCTAGTGGTAAATCTGATGACTTTAAGGATGCGGAGACTAAGCAGGAGGATGTAGGGGCTGAGCCATAGGCCCTTGAGCAAATTGCAGCAGCTGCAGCTGCAGCACCATCTGGGACTACAGCACCATCTGGAGCTGCTCGGGTTACCTAATTCACAGCTTTGGAGCAAGAGGTGGATGGATTGCATACCTCGATCGCTGACTTGGGTACGCGTATTGACGCAGTGGCAACCCAACAGGTGAAATCGGAGAAGAAAATCTTAGTCTAGCTGAGAGCTCTAGGTCGTACTTGCAATTTGAACCCAGACACAGTCTCCGATCAAGAGTGATATTTCATGGAAGTTTCTTTACCTCACTGTTCTTTCTTGTATATGCCATGGGGACATGGCTTCCTTTTCAGTGTGGGATGGGAGATACTTCAGTTTATGTATGTATAAGTAACAATTTGACTGTTAGATGTTTCTTTGTTTCGTCTTGATTGTTTTTGGTGTTTTGGTAATAGCTACATTAGATAAGTTGACTTGTCCAGACGAAAGATCTTTTTTGATGGGGTTCTTGAGGGTCTAAGTCGACATAAAAAAAATAGGAATATATTGGACTTTTTCTGATGACAGATCTTCTAGACAGTTTTCTTGAGGGAAGTAAGTCTAAAGAAAATACCAAAAAGATTTTTTTTGTTTTAGGTAGTGTAGTAACTCCCCCTTGGTTTTCTTTGGGCCACAGTTCTTTTTCAGGGGTTTATCTTGAATCGGATGTAGTTAGTTTTTGTTTATTTTATTTTTTTGGTTTTTAGTTAGTATTTATGGGCTACGATCTAAAATGGAAAAAGAAACCCTTGGCGTTGATACACCTGAACACAGTAGACACTAGAGTGTAACACTTAGTCTCAATGGTTGATTCTTGCTAATGTGCCTTAAATTGTATGTTTGCAACTGACTTGAATACTCAAACGAGAGTGTCTTGATAAATGGAGTGAGTCATATGCCATGTGTGTGTGAGTTGTACTGTATTAATGCTTTACATTTGATGCCTAAAACTTTCCCCGTGTGTTTACAAAGCGAAATAGTAGCATCATTCAGTTTTAGAAGTGATATAGGCATTTCTTTGTTAAGCCAAATATATAAAGTAGACCCACATAAATGTAATACATCGTAGTCAACCCCGTTGACCCTATAAGCCTATTTCTTTGGCAACCACATTGCGAATCTTACCCAATTATTTGAGTGGCCATCTGTTTGAACCCCTTTACCTCCCATAAGCACTTGAATGGTATTGAAATATGCAAAAGCTAAAGTGTGGGGTGGTGGTTTCGTTTTTGAGTGGAACCGATGAAATACAGAAAATGTGCCGTTTGTGGAAAAGTAAAAGAGTAAGAACCACATAAAAAAAAAGAAAAAGAATGAGTAAATGTAGTAGTTGATAAGTGGTGACTTGATACAATTGCACCTAATGGAGTGGGATGTTATAAGTAAAAATATGATGGAATGTCTGGTTGACGTAAGTATTATTTTACAAGTTAATGTGAATGTATTAAAAGTGCTTATGGAGGTTAGTCACTATATCCAAATATATCCTACCCGTCCCTTAGCCTACATTCCAACCAAGTGAAGTCCTAATTGATCTTAGACTGAATGGGCTCTATTAGTAGGGTAGTACACTGCGGACAAGCCTATGGTGCGTCTTTGTGGCATTTGAATGTTCTTTTTGAGAGTGAGCGAATTTATTCTATCTAAGTTCCTAATTGTCTTAATATTAATATTTGTGGAACTACTCTCTTGTGTGATGTGATGGCATGTGATTTATGAAGGAAAGGTAAGTCTTGACTTCTGTATAGAGTAATTTGAGTAAGTACAAATATTGCACGACACGTGAGAGTCGACTTTTGAGGCAAATATTGTTCACTACTAGGCGTAACTTTGGTGATTTGTTCTTGGTGTGATACGTTAGAGGAAAAGGCTTAGTGAAAGAACCTTTATAGAGTGTAGTGGATTGCTCGAGGACTAGCAATGATTTAAGTGTGGGGTGTTGATAATAGGCTAGATTCATATAATTTGACGGCTATTTATGCCTCACCTTGACTATGTTTCACTGTTATACACTACCAGAAAATGAGCCTATTGTAACAGTTATTTTGTAACGGTTATAGAACCGTTGCTATAGAGCACACATAGCAACGGTTATAACCGTTCCTGTAGAGTATGGATGATATCAGCACACTTTTGATATAAAACTGTTACCATTAACATACAACCGTTGCCATAGCACATTTTAACGGGACTGTTAGAACGGAATTTTGGGAAAAGTTATAACGGAACGGTTTTTCCTATTCCCTCCTAAAATTTTGTTATACCCGCCAAACAATTATTTTTTTTATTTTTTTAATTAATTAGAAAAATAAAAATATAAACTCTCTAATTTAATTTGTCCATCACCGTCGACATTCTCTAAGTGCCAAAAGCCCTAATCGCGCGTCTCCGCCATCTCCGCCCATCTCCGACCAAATCTCCACCATCTTTCAGCCATTAAACTTCCACCAAAGCTCCATGGAAAAGGCGACCTTCTTCTCCTATTAAACCAACATCGATTGCTCGAAGAAAACCATATTTCAATCTCTCTGTTAGAGACAACAAAATTGCATAAATCCTTTTTGGTGATATCGACTGCTCGACGGATAAATTTTTGGTGTCTGCTGAAATTTGTTGGCGTCTGAAACTCCAAGGAAACAAAGAAACTAACATCATTCCAAGACTTAGGATTTGAGCGGGTGAAATCACAGGTACTTTCTATCTCTCAAGTTTTTTGCCTACTTTTTTTAATGGGTTTGTGTAATGAGGGTTGCTAAAGGAACGTTAAAGAATTTTTCTTCTTTTTCTGTTGTGGGGTTTTTTTGAATTTAATATTTTTGGTGGTTGGAGGAAGAAAGATGTGAAATTTCTGTTAGTGGTGGAAGTTGGAATGTTAAAGATTTGAATTTTTTAACCTTTTCGATACGTGAGTTTGAACGAGTTAATGGATTAGCTGGTTTGAGATTTTTATTGAATTACTTTAGCTAGTTTGCTGCTTGGTTTAGTGTTCATTGTTGTTGTATTTCTTCCTTTTATAAGTACAGAAAAATAGGAAAAGAAATAATCAGAGTTTTTGTGCCCTCTCTGTTTTTGTTACACTATGTTTAAGTGTTAAGACTGTTCACTACAAAAAAATAACGTTTAGTACGTCCGTCGCTAAACATCTTATTTCCGTCGCTAAACTGGTTTAGCGACGATTTAGCGAAGGAATCAAGTTGGTTGCTAAAATGCTCGTTGCTAAGCTCATAGCGATGAAAAATACAAAACCGTCGCGAATCTAGTGACGGGTTAGCGAGGCAATATATCCGTAGCAATGGTTAGCGACCAAAAAATACGTCGCTATTGTGCTTCATTTCATCGCTATTTTAACCAAGTTCATGACTATTTAACGCAAGGGAAAGATATCACTTACAGAGTTAAAGTCCACTTCTTTCAGAATATGTACTGCGCTGCATGAATTTCTTCGTTGCTGGGGTCTGTTTTGGCCTTCTTGACACTTTTTCCTTTTCCTATTCCAGAAGATTTTGAAACAACAGCCAAAAACATGTACATTTTCCTACTCAGAATTGTTCCTTTTCCTGTTTAGAATTGTTCTGTGATAGTTTACTTGTACATTTATCCCTGAATCCTAAACATTATAGGAGAACATAAGATTTGGATGATCACCGACATATTAAAATAAGTTCAATAGAATGGTATATCACAGGTAGTTGAGTGAAGATAATGAAGGGCCATTGCATATTGTATGATGAAACACCATTCCTCAAACCAATATCACAAAAATGAAGACCAAAAATATTGATTTTTTACTCAATAAAAGCACATATATATATCACCAACAAATAAATAGAAAGTTACTCACCCTCCTTTTCAGAAACCTTAGCAGGAGACTTGGTTGATTGTTTCTTGTTTGAAGCATTTTCCTTCACAAAATTATTTTCTTCTTTTTGAGTTTTCTTTTCGACTTTTTTTTCTTAGATTCAGCTAGTGAATCAGCACCAGAAGCACATCTTTTGGAAGCTTTACTTGAAGACACTTTGGAAGAACTTTTTGAGCTTTTGGGGGATTTAGCAGGGGTGTCCTTTTTCTCAGCCTTAGATTTCTCTGTAGCTTTTTTTCTTGAATCCTTCTTTAAGGAAATCATCCCATTAGATTTCTTGTTCTTTGGTTTCTCTTCCTCTTCCTCTTACTCTTCATCATTCCCTGCACCACTCTCTTCTTGATCACTTCCTACTTCATGAGCCTCCTCATCATCATTTTCAGTTCCTACTTTTTTAGCAGGGTTATCCTTTTTCACGGCCTTGGGTTTCTCTGTAGCTTTGTTTCCAGAATCCTCCTTTAAAGAAATCTTCCCATTAGACTTCTTCGACTCCTCTTCCCCTTCTTTCACTTCTTCCTCTTCACCTTTCTTTGAACCACTCTCATCCTCTTCACTTCCTACTTCTAATTTTGGCCTTCTCTTTTCTACTCTCTTAGTATAGTTTCTAAAGTATTTAAACATGAAAAGTTTTATCACTCATACAGGGAGTTCTATTTTAATTTGATCCAAGCTCTGACAGAACTATCATTTTGGTTAATATCATAGTTATTATCCTAGACAACAAGTGAAGAAACTGAAACTAGTACTTGCTAAAACCAGTCTATACAAAAGTCTTCCTTTAGCAATAGAGAAACCTAAATCCAGGAAGAATCAAAGTAGTTCGAGCAGAACTTACAGAAAGGTGGACAAGGAAAGCAGTGAGGTTGTCAGAGAGATGTTGAATAATTTGTCTAGGAGGAAGCATGGAATCAATGTTAACCATCGCCATCTTCATTGGATCACCTGATGCAGAAATGGCACATTATTTTGTCGACAATATGAAGAACTTGCCAGTTGCAACTGATCATTGTTCATCAATGTAAAAAGGGAAATAGGACTAAATAAAGGGTTATAAGAAATATATCCTCTTCAACATAATTTTTGAACAGGAAAAAATCAACAAGAACTAACAATACATAAGCAACTCAATTTTGGATTGATGTCTCGTAAAGTTCCGAGATTACTCCAAGGTATAATCAAGATTTATGCGTCAACATACATAGGATTGTTTGGAGATGAAGCATGCCTCATCCTCACAGTTTCCTCAACGTATTCTACCAGCTCTATATGATTTAAACAAATAGAATATAATCATAAACTATATTCTTTTGCAGCTGTGATAAATCTCACTTAGAGATGAACCAAAACCAAAATACATTCAGATAAAATCAACATATGTCAAAGAAAATATTTTGAGGTCATAGCTGAACTCCAAACTTGCAAACAGTAAGAGCCAAACTCTTAATTTGGTCTTGTAGGCTGAAATGGAAAGAATACAACCAACACAAGAAGGTGAAGATGACAGCCAATCAGTTGATGCATTTGCATCAGTCATGGGGCCTGAGCATCCAGGTCGCCTAAGATTATATGGCCATGGGGTTACGAAGACTTCCTTAAAAAGAAAAGTGGGAGATTTGGGACCCTCTACTGATGAGGCGATGCAGCAAAATTGGAGGAAATGGAAGAAAGGATGCAACAAAGATTGCAAGAAAAGTTCAATGCACAAAAAGATGCCATGGAACTACAAGTTGCAGTTAACATTATTTCTCAACTTAAGCTTCTAAATCCAGATTTACGAGTTGATCCCAGCATGCTAGGTTTGAATGCTCGTTCACCTGGAGAAGGTTCCTCTTGTTGTGCAACTAATCAATCTCCTATCTACTGGGAGTAATAATCAAGGTCAGTACGTCTATCTTTGTTTGTTTCTTATTTTTGAAACTTCTTGGTGATAAATTCTCTTGTTGAACAACTTTGTTGATTTCTTTTTGAACTTCCTGATCTTGCCTTTGAGGGCTAGGAGTCTGGTTAAAAACTTCAGTAGTTTCCTCCGAGCTTGCAATTGAAACTTGTTGTTTTGAGATCTATAAAACATACTTTTCGATTTAATAACAGAACCAGTAACATTTTTGGAGCTAGACTCCAGCATCAATTTTTTTGTAGCTGTAGCATCATGTAGGAGTCTGCCGTGATGCCTTGATTTCAGCATTAAGAACCAACAGAAGTCAGCAAAAGCAGCACTTCCACCTTAAAACAACTCTCTATCCAAGCAAAATCATAAAAAGGAAAAAGGAAATTGCAGGCTTAAGGGAACCTTTTCTCAAATCTCATAGCTCGACGATCACTTTCATACCTGTCAGAGTCGTGTGATAAGTCTTCTTTCAGTACGTCATAAGTTGTCACAACAATGTCAGCACTTAGAAGCTCATTTATATCTGGCAAGGGTGTCTGTTGTCATACCCAGTCTCATCCTCTTCAACATTCTGTCCTGCATTCTTTTCTTTTTCTTAGCTCTTTTTCTAGCTCTGGAGCTTATTGGGCTATCTTTATTGTGAGCTGGTAAAGTATCTTGGCTGGTTTGGTTTTGGGCTAGCCTATTACATTGTATAGAGTTGTTATTGCATAATATACCATTAGGAGCAGTACTGCTATGATCCATGTGAGCCTTATTTTGGACATTATCATGATTTGGTATTATATCAGTAGGTTTCTCTTGGGTCTTGGTAGTTCGAACCTCCTTGTTCTGGAAATCAATCTCCATCGGTATTTGTCCAGGGATATCCTTTATATCATCACCTCTGTTCTGCATTTGAAAATTACTAGGTGATTCAGGTACTTGCTCAACTATGTCCCGACTGGTATCTTGAGTAGAGATAGGGCGACTAGACACAATTATATCCTTCATACTGATCTCTATGGTTGTAGATGGAATAGTGTCCATATTCTGATTTTCAAATTTCTCAATCGTTTTTGTAATTTGTATCTCCATAGAACCTCCAGTTTCATCAACCTTCTCAGGAGTAATTGTAGATCTGTTCTGTTCCTTCGCTTCTGAGTTTGGTGTGACCTCTTCTCCACGGACAGGATTAGAGTTAGTTTCCTCACAAACAGGAATATTTTTTTCATTTGCTTCAGGTAGAGCTATGATATAATTGTGGTTCTCTAGTTCCAAAGTCTTTGGTACATATCTTTGTATGATAGGTTTGTTTCTGTTTTGGTTCTTGAAATTTGGCTGTTGCTTGAGGATTGAAATCTCTGTCTTCTAAATATCCACTGTGTTTGAAACAAGTGAAACATTAATACATAGAGCAGTGGGATGTTCTAGGCACTAAGCTGAAGTTTAACACTAAGACATACACGTGCTCGTCATTGTCCACTTTACTAAAAAGCAGTTCCTCAATGGCAGGGCGGAAAACAGTAAAACGCTTCTGCTTTTCTGTGTAAGGGAAATACATCGATTGGTCTGCCCCAGGTGCAGCAGTATTAAACTTATAATCAAAGACATTGATGCCTGAAGCAACTCTGTAAAGCCCTGGAAGGGTAAATGCACTATGGCTCTCATACTGTCCTGGTCTATTTTGCTGCATATGTTGAAGCATAGAATGAGATCATAAATTTGCAAACTTTTGAGCAGATACACTTACTGAGTAGTGGTATGTATTTGGTGATAGTGAAAGAGTTGTTTAACAACAGTGTTGGTATCAGGTGGGTGGTGGGTGGGATGGATGGCACTCGCCGGAATGTGAGCATTGCTAATTTTAGTGAAGTTCCAACTCTATAATCTCAAGTACATATATTATATATAGTTCATGTGTATCTGTAATAAGTGTATGCTAAATTTTTAAGTTAAGTGTCAATAGTCTCTGTTTAAAGTTGCATATTCGAATACATAAGTTTTTTACATATACAATCCACGCATTTCAAGTTTTATAACGTAGTAAACATGTTAGATTTTTTCATCTAGTACATTTGAAAACTTTGTGCTTTATGCATTCTTTATGGGCCATACCCATTCTTATAATGATAAACCAACTCTTGAAGGATAATGACTTTATTTATCCTCTTTTGTAGGTGGAGCAATTGAAGAAAGGGAAGATAGAGATTGTGAAGATCTAGACCTTACTTAAGAACTTTGAGTTGTTGTTCATGTTCTAGGAATCTTTTGTTATCAACGTTTGAAACTTACTCTAACTCTTGAAGTGTTGAAATGCAAAACTTATGTGATATTGGGTTAATATATTATGGTTTTATGGAGACAATATAGATTATGAAGTGTATTATCTTTTTATTTATATAAATTTCAGGTTATTATAAATTTTGTATTCATTTACAGGTGGCTTAACAATCTAGTAGAACTGTACCAATAGGTCTTGCAAACCGTTGCAATAGGTCTGACAAATTGCTCCAAAATAGTCTAAAGGAACCGTTCCAACAGGTCTTCAAAACCGTTCCATTAGGTCTTACAAACCGTTCCAAAAAGCACAGCAAACTGATACAATAGGTAGTTAAAACCGTTGCAAAAGAAATAAAACCGTTACAGTAGCGTAATGAAACCGTTAGAAATGTTGCAATAGCTTACATAACCGTTGCAACAAATAATATGGTAACGACTGCCAACCGTTGTTGTAAACTCTATGGCAACGGTTTTAACCGTTACAACTGGAAAGAAATACTCGTTGCTTCAGACAGAGGAACAACCGTTGCGATAGATATCCCTTAAGCAACAGTTTGTGTAACCGTTGCAAGAACCGTTACACTAGATCTACTGGCACGGCAGCGTATGTAACGGTTGCTAAACTGTTCCAATAATGCTATGGCAACGGTTTACCTCTCTGTTGCAACGGTTTTCCGGCTGTTGCAATAGGCTCATTTTCCAATAGTGATAGGATAGTTAAATGATGATAAATGGGCTCTAATTGTGAATTTTATATTTTGCAGGACCAAGTTGCGTGTATGAGGACTTAGAACTGTAATTGGAGCTAAATTGAAGCAAGGGGAGCCCCTCAGAGCTGAGTACGGTGAAAAAATAGAGAGAAAAAGAGCTGAAATGATGACCCAGACTAGCGCGCCCACTAGCGTGTCCACTAGCACGAACGCTCTAGCCTGGAGTTTGAGGCAGAATGTTATGCCATATGCGCGGTCATTAGCGCGCCCATTAGCGCGACCGCGCTAGTCCAGTTCCGAAAAATAAAGTTCAGGGGTAAACTTGAAAGTTCGGGGGTAATTCCACTTAACCTATAAAAGGTCAAGCTCGCCCAAAGGAATATTATCAAGGTTTTTATAGCTTAGTTGAAGGCAAGGAAAGGCAAGAGGCAAGGAGGATAATTCAACATCGAGTTCTTCATTTATTCCTTTTGTATTTTATCATTTGTTATGAATTTGGTTATTGTTATGATGAACACTAGTATGAGTAGCTAAATATTTAGTCTAAGGTTTTGATGGAACCTATTGAAGGATGAACTTCATGATATGTTAATATAGTTTGCCCGGTTTATTCTCTATTTGTTCAACTATGTTCTTATTGTAGTTAGTTGATAGGATCCTCAATTAACTGTGCCTATTTAGTATGTATTACTCGGGAGAGAGTGCATATTTAGGTAATTATTGAACAACATCACTTTCAGAGTATATGAAGGATCAATAACCGAGGGTTTAAAGGCGGGGTTAGGGATAACGAAGCCTTGGGTGAAATCTTAAGTGAGCTGTAATAAAAGCCAACTAGCGTAACTAGGGAGAGTGCGTCTATTAAATTGTCGTGATTACTCGGGAGAGATTTAAGGTAATAAGAGTGTCATGATTGATAGAGACGGTTAGACAAATATATATATGAAACATAACATGAAAGGATTCCATCAATAGGAGAAATCATAACTTTAGATCCTTCTCTTAATTGTTTACCACTTAATCATAGTTAGGCTTTAGTTACATAATTGCAGTCAGTTATAGTTAGTAAAAATATCCTCAATTATTATTCACAACGTTTGGTAAGTTGATTACGTAGAATTTAGTGAGTCTGACAAGAGTAATTGATAGGTTAATTCCTTGCGGGTTCGACTCTGGGCTAAATACTCAGATTATATTTGCAACGTCCGCTTAGTCCTTTTTAATAAGACATAGTTTGACGTGATCAATAAGCATGTAGAAAGTTATGGGAGAGATCCGAATGCGATTAAAATATATCTCTTTTAGTAGAGGCAACTACTTAATATCACCAAACTTTTCCTCGTCAAGGGTGCATCGGTCTAGATGCAAATCAGTTAATAATCTTGACTCTAAAATAACTACTTAAATTTGACAAAAAAATTTTTTTTTTTTGGAAAAAGGGGGTGGGGTGGGTTGGTGAGGGTAGGGAGGTAATGAGTTTTAGAATATATTTTCTCTTCTCTTGATACGAAAAATATTTTTACTCCAATCGGAGGAAAACGAGTTCATAAGGAAAATATTTTCCAAAACATTTAAGCCAACCAAACATGGGAAAATTGAAAAATATTTTCCGAAAAATATTTTCATTAAGGCTGTAACGGAGTCCAGAATCATTCCTCTGAAGTGGTTTGACAATTTATTATGTCCTTTATCTGTTTAATCTAACGCAATTTATCATTTGTATTGAATTACTCCACATATCCTTAAAACAACATATAAGTTTAATTATTATTCATTTTGGAGGGTAAACAGATATTATATACGGTCAAAATCGGGCCTACTTAATTTTACTATTTGATCAAGACAAGGGAGTTGCATCAGGGTAGCCTCGTAATGAATCAGACCGGAGCTCGAAGACGAGGCATCGAGTCTAAATATCGAAGAGTCCGTTGAGACCGATGCCAGCAACAATCGAGATTAAGTATGACAGACTTTGAGTGAAGTGCAATAACGATAAGGCGAAATATCCATAACCGATCGGAGATCACGACGGAAATCTCGGAACAAATCAAATCAATGGCAGTTATTTGTACCAATCATGAGATTTACTTACGTAAAATTAAAAATGTACTATAATTAGGAATCCTCTAGTATCTAAAGGGGGGACCCCATCATTTGTAAACATCTTATATTCACGAATATCAAGGCAATATAATATTTATTTCTTCTGCTCATCAACTTACTGCTCTTTCGTTGTTTTTACTTCACTATTCTCAATGGTTCATCAGCTCGAGGGCATTGTCCAAGCATTTATTTATTTTACATTATTGCTATTTCCCATAATTTTTTTCCAAGTTAATCAATCGGTATTAAGTGAAATCACGTATCCTTAAAATCACTTCGTTACTCGTTTTTTAGGGTAAACACATAAAAATATTTTATACGAGATGAAAAGACAACTGAATGTTAAGTAGTTTAGAAAGGGCTATTACAGTTTTCAGAAATAGCTTCTTCGCATGAAAACTTAGATATAACTACAATTGTTTTGAAACTAATAATCAAGTCACCCTATTTTAGTCCAAAATAAAATAAAATGAAAAGACTACAGTGATTAATGTAAATTCAGGTTAAATAAAATTCTTGAATCTGGTCCATTTCTAGATACCGAGGCCATCAGGCCACCATCTCAATGTCCAGTGTCTTTACGTGCATGCCTTCCAGTACCTCTACAAATTGCCAAGTGTTTAAAGGAGTTCCACTTTTTTCTTTTAAATTCAGTAAAGGAGAATTCCTAAAAAAAAAACTCTCATTTGTCCAAAATAGGGGCTATTTGTCATAAGTTTCTCCAACTATAGTTTTCAGAAAATACATTTTTAATATTTTACATATAAAATTAAGGTTACGATGTAGTATATTCCTTCCATCCTAATTAATAATGTATCACTTGTTTTATTTTGGATATGAAAGAATATATAACTTTCACAACCTTCAAAAATTATGACTAATAAAATTATATACTTATTTAACTTTGATTTTAATTGATATTCATTGCATATTAATTGACTTTATCATTACTTTAACATTTTTTACTATTGACAATGTAATCTATATCCAATTGAACATTTTAACTTTAGTGTTTAGTTAAATACTTTCGTATAAAACGGGACATAAGGAGTCACTTTATAATTTTCAAATATATAATATTTATATATATAAAATACTATTAATATAATATAACATCCAAATAACAAAAAAAAAATTCTTTGTATTTTATTCCTTGAATTTTCACAGTAGAGAAGCAACAATTATTTATTTCAAAAGAATGTCTTATCTCTAAAATAGTTCAAGAAGATATATATTCGTTTCCCTTTCACCTTTTACCCATTCTCTCTCTATACACACCTTTTTTCCATCTGTTCTACTATTTGTCACCTTTTTCATTCTGTGTGTCATGTGTTTTAAAGACCACCACCACCCTTTTCTACTTCTTCACATTTCAATCCCCTTTGGCCTTTGGGTCTGACTCTGTTCAAGAAGAAAATGACTCTCTTCATAATGGCTACAGCAGCTTCTAAACTGATCTTTTTGCTCTTCTTGTCTATTCTCCTTATTACCTGCATTCTTGGTTAGTGCTTTAATTTCTGAAATATGAATTTTATTATACTTTTTGTTTGAGTACTTACAAAAATATTGGTGTCTGAATGTTTGATTACCAGCAAGTTTCTTGATGTGCTGCACTTTCTGATGATTAATTACCAAGTTTGCTTTTTGTTTAACAAGCAGCTTCTCTTTTTCTGCTCTCTGTTAATTAACAGCAAATTATATGCTTTTCCTGCTCTTTTTTTCTTTCTTTTTATTTTCCAGAAAAAAGATACTCCATATCTGAAGGAGTAAATGTGGGTGAGTGCTAGTTTTGTTTGTTTTTCATCGTTTTATGGAAGGATTAGCCACTGTTCTATGTATGTCAGTCTTAGGGTTTTTATCTACCAAGGAAATGGCTATGTAGTGTGTAAAGATCTGATTTTTTTTCTATTTCAAGTGAAACTCTCAACCTACCTCAGTATACCAAGGATATTGACTGTTCTCTGCTCCTTTTTGCTTTTGGGCCTTAAAAGGGGGGTTAAGGCCTGGGGGAGGAAGAATGGA
Source organism: Nicotiana glauca (assembly GCA_026770625.1). Classification (NCBI taxonomy): domain Eukaryota; kingdom Viridiplantae; phylum Streptophyta; class Magnoliopsida; order Solanales; family Solanaceae; genus Nicotiana; species Nicotiana glauca. The sequence continues at coordinate 62,017 of MU731350.1, forward strand.
GTTTGAATCCAAGACAAAATCATAGATTAGGTGGAGAAAATGACTTAATGAATTAGACATCCATAAAGCTGGTCTGTACTGCTTGAAGTTGGTATTCCAATAGTTCAAGTGTTGAGACATTGGAGTAGCTACAAATCCTAACTACAACACTCCGTGAGCTCATCCGTTCCTATCTAGTTTATCTGGCATCCAGCAGGCTTCTCGATGAATTAGTCAACATAGACTCAACCGGTTCAACTGAACTCGGTATTTTTTTCACACGAAGATGTGTGTGAAAAATTGCTAAAATTTTATTATCAAGTTCTGAACCCATAATTGCTAATGTAGCTATGGTTCAGTGGTGAAAACATGAAGGTTGAATCCATCTCATTTAAATCCTCGATTCACCCTTAGCCCCAAGCACTACTCGCGGGGAAAAAAGTTGGTATCCAAAGTAAGCATGTTAAAATCTGATCATGTCTACTTTGAAATTGAGCTGCTTCCTTGTACAGCTTATGGAAGGGAATGATAAGTTGATATCTGGTGTTACTAGAGCTTGAAAATATCAGTTAAACTCTAATGTTAAAGTAAAGTAAACAAATCTCATGCAAGATGCTCTTTTGCAGGGAAATCACCAGCCAAAGACTTTGAGCACAAAGAGCTAGAAAGGGAAAAAGAACAAATATTCCACTTGTCCCGTAAAGAATTGGTTGAATTATTACCCGTTAAAGCAACTAAACATGACTTGATAGATCCACCAACTGTCTATCCTACAACTCCTGTCACTAATCCTGTCTCGACTCCAGTTAATGTTCCGCCAGATAATTCAGCTCCGACGATTGTTACTGTCCCTGCTACAAATCCTAACACTGGATTTCCAAATCCTGGGTCGACACCTCTAGCTGTTCCTTCTACTACTCCTGTTTCTGTCCCAAACACAAATCCTGTCAATTCACCATTACCAATAACCAATCCAGTTACCACCCCGCGCACAAATCCACCGGTGAGTAATCCTGTAACGACGAATCCTTCACCAGTAGGTGGTGTTCCTGTCACCACCCCAGTAACGCCTCCTGCTACGACAAATGCACCTATTGCTCCAGGGCAGAGCTGGTGTGTTGCAAAGGATGGAGCAATGGAGACTGCTCTTCAGTCAGCTCTTGATTATGCTTGTGGAATGGGAGGTGCAGATTGCTCGGCCATCCAACAGGGTAGCAGTTGTTACAATCCTAATACTCTGCAAAATCATGCATCTTATGCGTTCAATAGTTATTTTCAAAAGAATCCAACACAAACCAGCTGTGATTTTGGGGGGACTGCCATGATTACCAATTCGAATCCAAGTAAGCTAAAAAGACATATGTTGCGTGGACTCTCCAAAATGTAGCCGCACCCATGTCGGGTCCTTCAAAAATGCACTACTTTTGGAAGATCCGACACGTACCCGGCCACATTTTCGGAGAGTCCGAACAACATAGAAAAAGACCCTTCATTATTGTGTCTTGTTACTGAAAACCTACATCTCAGAATTTTCCTTATCTTTTATGTACAGGCACTGGTTCTTGCATTTTTCCGAATTCGGCATCTTCAACTTCATCGCCTGTGACATCTACTCCAACATTCACAACCCCATCTCCTGAAACAGCAGTGCCAACGGCATCATCAACAACAGGGGTTGCAGTACCAGGGTGAGAACAAAGTTAATCAATATCTGTGGAAAAGATTATCTATAGGCTCTTCATTTACCCCATTTTGATGTACTTGTGCAGCACTGGAGCACCTCCAACGGTGTTGAATGCGGGCAATCCTGCTTTGGGAGAAATGCCCGCAGGCTTCGGTGATACCATCCCTCCAACTGTTACCACGTCGACTTCCATGTCGAGTAGTTTGAAACCCTTTATCAGCTGCATCATTCTGTTTACTTCCCTCATGACTGTCAAGCTTGTTTTGGAAATCTGAGGAAAAGAGAAGCCCAATTCTCAAGTAAGAAGCTATGTACAGTTTTTGTTGAGGAAACAAAAGCAGTTAGTAGTATCCTCTCAAGGTTTAGATATGACACACCTATACAACACTGCTTAAGTTAGTTATTTAGTTCAGATGTGAAAATTTTAGAAATTGGTTTTAGAGGCAAAATCCATGTCTTGTACTCTGAAGTAACTTTCGCGCCACCAAAATTAAATAGGTCCGAAGTCGAAGTGTTTATATGATGAGGAAGGAGGTTACTAGTCCTAGATCTTGTATGATCAGTGCAGCAGAAATCCAATATTGGGAGAAATTGTTTGGTTGAATATGTTGCCTATGGTTCCAGTTGAGTGAAATGAGTAGAAAGCCCAGCAAAATCAGTTGCTCTCTTTGCTTTTTCTTTTTGCCTTTCTTAATGGAACACTTGGGTCAGTTGTCTATCTTTATTTTTCGTAAAAATTATGTGGGGTAGCCACTATTTAATGTGGTATTTACTTTTTATCCATCATTTTTAATGCTGAGAAAAACTAGCCACTAATCTATTAAAATTAATATGAAAAGATAGAGTTACCCTTTTCCTTCTCTTTCGCGCCGTCTCTGTCACACACACACACTACCAAAAATCCGGCTACTTGTAGGAGATCATTGACATAAAACACAGTCAAGGGATGAAGAGAAGAAGCAAAGAGGATTACGTGATAACCAGGATGAGAAAAACTTCAGGCAAATTGAATCCCAATCCTCTGAATTACCAACGTGTTGACCCAAAGGCTTAGCTAATAATCTTAGAGGAAGCAAATAGATGAAGCAGATATCACCAAATATAACGAAAAGAAAAGATAATCAAATGCAATTTGTACTTTTACCCACATCATCAACCTCTGATTCAACTACTAAGCATATAAACCAAAAAAATGTAGTCTTGAAGTCCTAAAGTTAAGTTCAATAGTTAAGGACACAAGTTCAAAAGTTAACTATAGGTAGTCATTAACTTACAGTTACAAGTTCTAAAGTTAAGGACATGCAGTCCTTAATTTATAGTTACAAGTTCAAAAGTTAAAGACAAGCAGTCCTTAACTTACAGTTACAAGTTCAAAAGTTAAGGATAATACGTCCTTAACTTTGATTTTCAAGTTCAAAAGTCAAGGACAGACAGTCTTTAACTTACAGTTACACATTCAAAAGTTAAGGACAAGCAGTCCTTAACTTACAGTTACAGGTTCAAAAGTTAAGGACGCTTGGTCTTGAAGTTTGAGTTCCAAGTTCAAAAGTTAAGGACAGACAGTCCTTAACTTACAGTTACACGTTCAAAAGTTAAGGACAAGCAGTACTTAACTTACAGTTACAAGTTCAAAAGTTAAGGACAATAGGTCCTTAACTTTGACTTACAAGTTCAAAAGTTAAGGACGCTTGGTCTTGAAGTTTGAGTTCTAAGTTCAAAAGTTAAGGACATGTAACCTTGAAGTCCTGAACTTAGAGTTCCAAGTTCAAAAGTTAAGGACATATAGTCCTGAAATCCTGAACTTAGAGTTACAGGTTAAAAAGTTAAGGACATGTAGTCTTGAAGTCCTGAACTTAGAGTTTCAAGTTCAAAATTTAAGGACATGTGATCTTGAAGTCTTGAAGTTAAGGACATGAGCAGAAGGGTATTTTCGTCCGGGCAGTTAAAGTTTATTAAACCAGTGGCTAAAGACTAAAGACATTTAAAATACTGGCTTTAAAATAAAGACATGAGCTGTTAGTGGCTATTTGTGCACATCGCCCTTATTTTTCTAAGAGCCCGTTTGGCCATGCAATTTTTCAATTTTTTTCGAATTTTTTTCATTTTTTTTTTGAAATCAGTGTTTGGTCATAAAATTTTCAATTTTCAGTTGAGATGGATTTTGGAACTTTTCGAAAATTTGAAAAACTCCAAAAAGCTGTTTTTCAAAATTTTCGCTCAGATCGCTCATAAGAATTCAAAAATAACCCAAAATTATATTCATGGGTAAACACAATTAATTTTCAAATATTATTTTTACTTGAATTTTTTTTTACTTTTTTTTTTCTTTCTGAATTTTACAATTCTTATGTCCAACCACAGAGGGATAAAATCCCCTCAACTATAGACAAGATTTACATTATACAGCCAACAAGATCAACATACCAAGATTTTTTTAAAAAGGAAACTACTAATCTCCTGCTTTGATCGATATTTACTACTCGGTTTGACTTAATATTAGTTATAGTGGAAAATAATGTTAAAAGTACTGGTTGATGCACTATTTTGATGGGTTACTTGAAAAGAAAAAAATATTAGAAATTGAATAGTTAAATGGAGTTTGATAAAAAAATATATAGGATGACATTATTAATTGAATAGTGTAAATATTCATTGGATTTAGGACAAGTAAACTTTTTCAAAATTTTGAGACTTTTCTGGACAAGTAATTTTGTCAAAATTCTTGACTTATTATTTCTTCTCTGTTTTTCCATGCGCAGTTTCGGTGCAACTTTGAAAGATGATTGAACAGTTTAATTTTTGTACTTTGAGGAAAAAAAAAAAAAAAAAACTAAAAAGGTAAAGTGAAGAAACGGCAATCATATTGGAGCATCACATGCAGACATAGGATACCCCTTTCCATAGTCTTTTACTAACTGAGCTTAACATTACTGCACAAGTAAACAGTGCGATAGGGACATGGTAGCCCAGGCAAGTAAATTATGATTAATTTATTGGCAAATAGACACATATATTTATTCCATTTTAAGATTATTGTCCTCCTACTCTGTGAGATTTCATCCAAACACCTAAATTTTCGGATCACCTAATATTTTTCCGGCACATCAAATACGACCAAAGAAATCATAATCACCGCTCCGCCATGACCAAATTACATTTTTGATGTTGTTCAAAATTAATTTTAAAGCCCTCCAGGGTTGTGTGATTGTCAGAATGAAGTGTTTAATCCTAAATACTAGTTTAGGATATTTACGTGTTTCTTCTTTGCGGAAGCGGATATGCAATAACCAAACTTGTATCACCGATCGTCGGAAATCCTCATGAAGCGGACTGTATTGGAAAAAATTGAGTTTACATATTAAAGTGATATAAAGATGACATGTCATGACACGTAGATTGATCAAAGAGTTATGATTGGCAAAGAGACACGAGTTGCAACAGATACGAGCAGAGGCATAGAAAGAGGCACGAACAGTTATTCAAAGACTCAGCGCCCATACCTATTTAAGTCCATGAATTAAGGAGAATGAACATGACAGTACAAGAGAGTACACATACAGTATTTAATGAGCTTTAAATACTAAAAACGTTAGAGAATCTGTATTAAATACAATGATTATATAACGTAGCATTTAATGTCTTTAATTGTCAATAATGGCCTTATTATGAAAAAGGCAAAACGCATATATCCAAAAATAGCTATAAAAGGGAGAGAATGAATCAATTGTAAAGACACGAAATACTATCTCAATACACTTGTTTACTTTATTTTTCTGACTATCTTATTATTGGCAAAATCATTCTTCTTTATTCATTCTTTGATTATCAGTAACCCGAGTTCTTCTAAATTATCGCTTTGACCGAAATTCTATTTTTTGGTAAAACAAATTGGTTCCGTTACCGGGAATCTGATAATCTATTCTTTTTAGCTTAACTTTCCTTGTTACATCAACCATGTCGAACAATAACGACAATATTTAAGGAACAAAGGAAACCAACAACTTCAGGGAAATCTATAGGATAATCACACCTCGATCCCTTCTCCACAAAGTTCTCCTCGACGATCTCAAGAAGTCACTCCTAATGGATCTCATGCAAATGGAAACGATCAATTTGAAAATGTTGAAGCTATCGATGAAGCTTTGCAAAAATTAATTGTTGCACAGGTTAATAAAGCTCTTGAAGCTTTTGCTAGTCAATTACCTGCTGCACTACTCTCACCCACTCCAAATAACAATACTTTGGAGAATCCTCGTTCTGGGCTTGTTAATTCAAGAAGTGGTGGAGCCCCCAGCAAATCACAAGAGGGAATACCAGGTAACTTAGTCAACTCAGATTTACAAAATTTAGTACTAACATTGCAGAAACAGCTCAAGGAGCAAAGTGACCGCATAAAGCAAATACACGGGGTGCCGCCCGTGATCAAAGGGATAGATATGGATAAATATTCGCAACAACCTTGGAAGCCAAGTGCTGCTCCCCTCCTAATTCCAAAGAAATTTAAAATACCCGATATTCCAAAATATGATAGAACAGCTGACCCACGAGACCACATGACTGCTTTCACAGTAGGCGTGAAAGGCAACGACTTGACCAAACAAGAGATCGAATCCGTATTGGTCAAGAAATTCGGTGAAATAATCACTAAAGTGCATTAACATGATATTCTCTTTTACCCGAGAATTTTATAAATTCTTTTATTGAGCTTGCAGATTCTTTTATTAAAGCACACTCGGGAGCTCAGAAAGTTGAAAAAAGAATGGAGGATATTTTCAAAATCAAGCAAGGGGAGTTAGAATTGCTAAGAGAGTACGTAGACAGGTTCCAGCGTGAAAGAATGACATTACCGCGTGTATCTGAAAATTGGGTAGCATTCACAAGTAACTTGAATGAAAAGAGCTCAGAAGCTACGAGGCGACTCAAGGAGAGTCTTCGTGAATTCCCAGCAACAACATGGAATGACGTTTATAACAGGTATAGTACGAAGCTGAGGATTGAAGAAGATATTATTTCACAGTATCAAAAAGAAGAAAAGATAAGTTCGAGACGGGCGGAAACAGAAAAAAGGTCCGGTAAAAATAGGTATAAACCATACATGGGACCTGCGGGAAAAGACTCACGAACAAAACAGGATAATCAGAGGTACGACCACAGGTCGAGGAATAGAGAGTCAGGCTCGTCGTCAAGATTTGCAAATGATCGAAACACACGTGAGTAACGAGATGATGATAGAAACTTAAAAGAGAGTTTTGGCAGTTATAATTTCAATATGAGCACTTCCGAACTCGTAGCTATTTTGAGAAGCATGGGTGACAAGGTACGATGGCCAAAAGAGATGAGATCGAATCCAAACAGGCGCAACCCTGATCATTGGTGCGAATTTCATAATGATCACGGGCATAAAACGACTGACTATAGGTTTTACAGAGTGAAGTTGATCATTTATTAAAAAATGGGTATCTCACCGAGTTATTCAGTGAGAAAGGTAAGAAATCATACATGAAGAATAGGCAGGAGCCCCCTAAACCACCTTCTCCAAAAAGGACCGTCAACTTTATTAGCGGGGGTGAAGACATCAATGGTGTGACGTACACTACAGCTAATAAAATTTCCGAAGTCACAATTACCCAAGGGAAACGGGTGCGGCATGTCTTAGAGGAGGAAAGCATTACGTTTGATGAAGCAGATGCAGATGGTGTATTATCTCCTCATAACGATGCACTGGTAATATCTTTACTTGTACGTGATACCAATGTAAAATGAGTTTTGATTGATCCAGGTAGTTCTGTGAATATTATTTTGCTAAGAGTATTACGTGAGATGCAAGCTGAAGATAGACTAATACCCAAGGCACATACTTTATCTAGATTTGACAATTCCAGTGTTGTCAAGAAATGAAAGGTAATACTCACTACATTCGTAGAAGGAATTGTCAAAGATACAAAGTTCCAGGTAGTAGATATGCAGATGGATTACAATATGATCCTTGGGAGACCATGGATCCACGAAATGGATGTTGTTCCTTCAACCTTGCATCAAGTTATTAAATATCCATCACCATGGGGAATATGTCAAATCCGTGGAGATCAACATACATCCAGGAACATCAACTCTGTAGCAGATGCAAGTACGAAAAATGAAGAAAAATAGCAATCACAAAAGCCAGTTGAGGGCACCACAACACAAACCTCAACTGAACATGGGCGGACAGATGTGGACTCAAGGCCCGATACCATTCAAGAAATAGAGGAAAACAAAAATATCAAAACAACAATTGAAGAACTGGAGGCTGTAGTGTTATTTGCATAATGGCCTGATAAGAAAGTCTATATAGGGGCCAATGTAAGCCAAGACATGAAAGGTAAATTAATTGAATTTTTGAAAGCTAACGTAGACTGTTTTGCTTGGTCCCACTCTGATATGACAGGAATACCACCGGAGGTAATGACTCACAAATTAAATGAATACCCATCGTATCCTCCTGTCAAACAAAAGAAGAGAAAGCAAGGAACTTTTAAAAATCAGGTGATTCAAGAAGAAGTTCAAAAATTACTAAATATTGGGTCTATCCGTGAGGTAAAGTATCCTAATTGGTTAGCCAATACTGTTGTAGTACCAAAGAAGAATAGTAAGTGGCGAGTTTCTGTAGATTACACATATATTAACAAAGCTTGTCTTAAAGATTCTTTTCCACTACCACATATAGATCAACTAATTGATGCTACTGCAGGACATGAATTATTAAGTTTTTTTAGATGCGTATTCAGGATACAATCAGATTAAAATGGATCTGTTAGATGAGGAAAAAACTTCATTCATAACAGACGGGGGGACTTACTATTATAAAGTAATGCCTTTTGGTCTAAAATATGCTGGAGCAACATATGAAAGGCTAGTGACTAAAATGTTTCAGGAACATCTGGGAAAAACCGTGGAGGTTTATATAGACGGTATGCTCGTTAAAACTCAGCATTCAAGAGATCATATATCACATTTGTCTGACACATTTTAGATTTTGCGCAAATTTAATATGAAATTAAATTCGGAGAAATGTGCATTTGGTGTCGCGTTAGGTAAGTTTTTGGGTTTTCTTGTTTCTAACTGTGGTATTGAAGTGAATCTCGCACAGATTAAGGCTATTGAAGAATGCTTTCAAGTAAAAAAGAAGTGCAGAGGTTGACAGGAAGAATTGCAGCCTTGGAAAGATTCATTTCTAAATCATCAGAAAAGTGTTTTAAATTCTTTTCATCTCTTAAAAAGCAAGATCATTTTGAATGGAATGAGGAATGTCAGCAGGCACTCAAAAATTTAAAGACATACTTATTAAATCTACCATTGCTCACAAAACCAAAGGTTGGAGAAAGATGCTCATCTACCTTGCTGTCTCAGAAGTAGCGGTAAGTGTTATTTTAGTCCGTGAGGACCAAGGTAAACAATTTCCGGTCTATTATGTCCACAAATCTTTATTAGATACGGAAACATGGTATCCACAATTGTAAAAGCTTGCACTTGCATTAATCATGGCATCTAGAAAATTAAGACCTTATTTTCAATATCATCCTATTATTGTAGTAACTGCTTATCCATTACGCAATATATTACATAAGCATGAGTTGTGAGGCAGGTTAAATAAATGGGCTATATAATTAAGTGAATATGATATCATATACCAACCTAGAACTGCTATAAAATCTCAAGTGTTCGTGGCTGATTTTAGCTAAGGGATACAATTAGAAGCAGAAAAAGAGTTGCAGGTGTTCAACAGAGCTAACCCAGGAATTTGGACCCTATTTACTGATGGTTCATCTAACGTGAATGGTGCAGGTTTAGGGATTGTTTTGGTACCACCTGCGGGTGAAACCATTCGACGAGATATTAAATGTCATTCTATAACTAACAATGAGGCAGAGTATGAGGCTGTGATTGCAGGTTTAGAACTGGCACGAGAACTTGGCATAAATTAGATTATAATCAAAAGTGATTCCCAGCTCGTTGTTAATCAAATGTTGGGGACTTATACGGCCAGAGAAGCAAGGATGCAACGGTACTTAGAAAAGATATGGGATTTGATAAAACAATTTCAAACCTGAAAAGTTAAGCAAATACCAAGGGATGAAAATGTTAAAGCAGACGCCCTAGCTAATCTTGCATCTACGGCAGACGTGGAAAGCGATGAAAATGCTTCAGTCATTCATTTAGTTAATTCAGTTCTCGACCCCGATAAGAATGAGGTAAATTTTAATAACTTAACTTGGGATTGGAGGAACGAGATTGTTGCTTTTTTGCAGTATGGTACCGTCCCTGAAGATAAGAAAAAAGCTCATGCGCTTCGAAAAAAGGTAGCTCGGTATTGCTTAAAGCAAGGCAATCTTTACCGAAAAATATTTGGTGGTCCCTTAGCAAGATGCCTCAGACCTTCTCAGACAGAATACGTAATGAGAAAATACACGAGGGGCATTGTGGGAATCACGCAGGAAGAAGGTCATTGGTAAGAACCCTAATTAGGGTAGGTTATTATTGGCCTAAAATAGAAGAAGAAGCAAAAAGTTTCGTGGCAAAATGCGATAAATGCCAATGGTAAGGTAATAATATGCATAGACCTGCAGAGTTACTACATCCGGTCATTGCACTGTAGCCATTTATGAAATAGGGAATGGATATCGTATGTCCACTACCACAAGAAAAAGGACATGTAAACTTTTTGCTCGTACTCACTGATTATTTTACTAAATGGGTAGAGGCAGAAACATTCAAATAGGCGCCTAAGATTTTATTTGGCGTAATATCATATGCTGATTCAGCGCGCCAAAGGAAATCGTGTGTGATAATGGCCCTCAGTTTATAGGCGCTCAAATCACAGAATTCTTTCAAAGTTGGCAGATTGAAAGGATTACATCCACACCTTATCATCCGGTGGGTAATGGTCAAGCTGAGTTAACAAACAAAGTCATTATCAACAATATAAAGATGCGTTTAGAGGAATCCAAAAGTAATTGGCCAGAAGTGTTACCTGGTGTTTTATGGGCATATCGCACAATAGCAAAAACAAGTATAAGAGAAACACCATTTTCATCGGTTTATGGAGCTGAAGCTTTAATTCCAGTTGAGATAGGAGAGCCAAGTACAAGGTTCACACATGCATCAGAAGAGTCTAATGACGAGGAAATACATGTAAATCTTGATTTACTTGAAGGAAGAAGAGAAGTTGCACTAATAAGAATGGCAGCACAGAAGCAGGTCATAGAACGATATTACAACTGAAAAGCACGCCTTAGATTTTTCAAACTTGGGGACTTCGTGCTAAAAAAGGTTTATCAATCTACGAAGGCAGGTAATGCGAGAAAATTAAGTCCAACATAGGAACGACCCTATAGAATTCATGATATTGCAGGTAAAGGAGCATACGAGTTAGAAATAATGGATGGCAAGATACTACCTTCACATTGGAATGTTGTTCACCTGAAGAGATACTATTTCTAAGGAATACCCACGGTCAGATATCCGTATTTTAAAATTTAATTTTTGAATTGTTAAAATTTTACTAACGATTTTAGATGATAGGCAAAAAGCTAACCCATGCTAAAAGATGAGTCACGACCTGCAAGGCACGTGGAATAAATTAAATTTCCCGGCCTAGGGTTACAATTATTCTGATAGAAATTAAAACGGGTTAAGCAGTCTATATCTATAATCGCACCTCCGAGTCCTGTATGTTTTTTATTTTCAGGGAAAGGACCAAATGAGAGGAACAATCAAGTGCTCGAGGCTTCTTCCTTCAACGCTAAAACACTTGGGGGACTATATAATATACACATGCATGTGCGTAAAGAAGGCAAAAAAGATTGAGAAATAATCAAAGATCAAGCCTGAAAAGTTCACTCAATGAATGAGTCAAGTATAGAGCAAAGTTACGAGCTAAGCCTTAAAAAGTACCTTACCATAGTTAGGGTAAAGGCAATGTATTGAAACAGGTTATAAATAAAAACCTTGTATTTTTTTTCTTTTTTTAAATCTGTTACAAGAAAAATAGTTACGAGAAAGTTATAGATGTAATTCAAATACATGTAAAGTGTTATTCAAAACTAGACAAAGTTCAAATAAAAACTTGTCAAAGTTATTTCAAGAAACATGTGTATTCCTATTTCTTTTATCGTATGTTAACACCCTTATGAAGTTGAGACGTCTTCTTCATTAAGTATCAAATATAAAAGGGCCCTCTTTTATAAAAGTCATGATTAATTTAAATATTCATGAAATTAACAGAAGCATTTTTGAACAATAAAAATGCAAATTATTCTATAAGTTCTTAGAAATAAAGGAGAGAATAAAAAAATGGAAGTTCAAGATAGACACGAAAAACTTCTTAATATTAAAAAGCTTAGACTAAGTATGAGCTTAGTCATAAACTGCAAATTGTTTATACATATTGCTCCATAAAAGGTCTGGGGACTTAAGTTTCCAAAACAAACCCTCAAATGAGACCAAGGGTTTTAGCCACAATTTTCCAAAAATCAACACAAAGAAATTTAAATAACTTAAACTTGTCAATGAGAAGATGAAGGAAATGAAACAGGTGCATCAATAGCAGCGGGCTCAACTTGGCTTGAAGGAGTAGGGATACCCATATCAACTTCAATGTTTGAAGAAGATTCGGCCATGGGAGAAGGAAAATCTTGGTTTTGCTGAGCTTTCTCAATAGCTTCATTGATTTTAGCTAACTCAGATTCCATGTTAAAATTCTCTTGGCTAGCTTCAACTAGGGTATCACGGCAAGAATTCAAAAGTGCCAAACTCACTTCCATGGCAGACTTATCCTCAAGGATCTTATAATCTCTTTCCCAGTTAGCAATTTCATTCTTCAACTTTTCATTTTCAGCCACGGCAGATTTGTAAGAAGCTTGAAGAGGGACATGGGAACTTTCTAAGGAACAAACCTTATCAGAAGAAGCCCGGAGGTCTTCTTGGGCTTGGGTTAAATTCTGCACGAGCTCATCAGCATAAGCTTTTTTCTCATCCAAGAGTGCCTTCAACTCTCTAATCTCTGCACTTGCCTTTGACAACTGCTCGGAGAAAGAAGTTTCAAGACGAGCATTTTCTTTATCTGGTTGACTTAAGGAAGCCTTTACAATTGCCAATTCTAAAGTCAAGTCCCGTATCTGCTGCTCCAAGGCACTCTTACTTTCTTCTAAGTAATCCACGTCAATCTGAAGATTTTCATACTGTTCCTTCCAATTGTACGCCTATTATTGATAATCACGTATAATTGCTCTGTGAGGGTAACCTTTTTCATTATCTCTGTGCCGATGAGGTTAGCCTAAAAAAGGGAAAAAGGAAAGGAAACGAGAATCCTAAAGATAGAAAAATGACAAAGTAAAGGTTTAAAAAAAAAGGGAGAATACCTTTAAAGAAGCATGAATAATATCATTTATCAACGTCAAGGAACTATGACTCTCTAGCTTAGATTTCTCAATTGGACCAATTAAGGGCTTTAGCCACGTATCTGCTTGACCTGATTTCCTTAAAAGATTACCCTCAGCGGTGACTTCAATAATCACTTGCCTCATGGAACCACTTCTACTTGAGGAGCCAACCTCTGCACGGTGAGAAAGTGGAGGAGGAATTATCGAAGGAGGAAAAATATAAGTAGTAAAGACAGCAACCTGGGGAGGAGCAGAAACAGCCGAGATCAGCAAAGAAGGAGTCACAGACACGGGAGTAGAAAAAAAGCCAGGGGTGCTTCATAAAAAACTGGGCCTAAGCTTTCACTACCAAACCCGCTGATAAAAAGCTGCGCAACAGAGTCCTGAGCAGCAGTGGGAGCAATGTCATCATCAGGAATCACAACCAGGGCCTCAATAGACTTGGTAAGAGGAATAGAACGGCGGGGGGATGCTTCTTCTTCATCATCAGAAATGATGCGTCTACGAGCCCTTGGCCATATTACCAAGGAGCCCCCATCTTCCTCTTCTTCAGAATCTTGGTCATCAATGACTTTTCTTTTCGATGAAGAACCCAAGATTATTTCTTGGGCCCTTTTCAAAGAGATACGATAAGCCATGACCGCCTCGACAGTAACTCCTCGAACAACAAATCCTGATAGAAAGAAGGATTGAAATAAATTCAGAAAGAAAAAAAGTAAAATAAAGCAAAATAAAAGCTCTCACCATGAGTTTTTACTTTCCACCCAAATCGTTGCGAAAGAGTTTTCCAAGATCTACCATCCATTGGGGCAATAGTGAAAAACGTTTCTACCCAATCACGGAAATTGGGAACATATTCCACAACTCCCATGGTTGCTGGAAAAGAAAAGTAAAATTAGAAAAATCAATAATTGGAGAAAAAGGTACGAGAGAGTTAGAAGACTCACGTGAAAAATTCCACTTCTCAGGGAAGGGAACGTTCTCTTCACCCACTAAACCAATAGTGGGGGCAACAATAAACCGAGAATACCAGCCACGATCTCTGTCATCTTCAGAGCTAACTAAAACTCTTTTGCTCCTAGCTACTAGTGTAAAAACACCATTACGGAAAAGCCTAGGGGAGTAAAAATGAATTAGATGGGAGAAAGTAAAAGGCACCTTAGCTAAATTGGTCAAATGCCTCAAACAGGAAACAACCCTCCATATTAGTGGGCCAATTTGACTAAGCAAACGTCAAAGAAATGACAAAACTCGAGAATAACGGCGTCAATGGAAGGTTTGAATCCTAATGTGAAGGGATATGTATAGACGAAGGAAAATCCAGTTAAGTATGAAATAATTCTTCGATTCGGATTAGGAATAATGATAGGGAAGTCATGACTCCACTAGCAGTCTTTACGAACTAAAGAAATCAAACCTTCTATAATTTGAGTGGGGTAGATATCAACATAATCTAAAGAAGATACTTGATTTCTAAGAGACTCTCTATCGTTATAGAAAGATAGTTCCGTAGGAACTATCTCCTCTACTAAAGGTTCACGAAGAGGTTCAGAAGAATCCTTACTCCTAGAAGAAGATCTTTGAGAGAGGGAACCTCTAGTTCTAGAAGAGGGGCCAGAACTAGGTGGAATAGAAGAACCACGTGCAGATGAAGATCCTAAATTACGGAATCTACCTCCTCTTCTGCTCTTACTGGGGGCGTTAGGAAAGTTATCGACTATGAGAACCCTTCTAGGGTTAGGATTTGATTAAGACATGATAATATGAGGAAGAAGCAAACAAAGATTTGAGAAATTGAATGTTCAGAAAACTTTATGTGATAAGGACAAAGAAGAAAGTTATATTTATACTGAGAAGCAACCGTCAAAGGAAAAGGTGCAATGATGGAAGGGTCATAATGATAACTGACGCTTCGTGAATAGTGAAGCCGAGAAAAAGCCTTAAAAAGTGCTGCAAAATTGCAGAACCAATGAAAAGGTGACACGTGTAAAGAATATTAAAGGGAAGTGACAATTGAAGCATCGATTCTGTCATAGCATTAATGGTGACAAAAATTTCCGCTTTAAAAAAATTTCACTTCCCAAATATTCAATCGATGAATAAATGGCAAGTGGGGGGACTATCTGTATTGGGAAAAATTGAGTTTACATATTAAAGTGATATAAAGATGACGTGTCATGAAACGTAGATTGATCAAAGAGTTATGATTGACAAAGGGGTACGAGTTACAACGGATATGAGCAGAGGCATTGAAAGAGGCACGAGCGGTTATTCAAAAGACTCATCGCCCATACCTATTTAAATCCAAGAATTAAAGAGAATGAACGTGACAGTACAAGGGAGTACAGATACAATATTTACTGAGCTTTAAATACTAAAAATGTTAGAGAATCTGTATTAAATACAATGATTATGTAACGTAGCATTTAATGTCTTTAATTGTCAATAATGGCCTTATTATGAAAAAGGCAAAACGCATATCTCCAAAATAGCTATAAAAGGGAGAGAATGGATCAATTGTAAAGATACGAAATACTATCTGAATACACTTGTTTACTTTGTTTTTCTGACTATCTCATTATTAGCAAAATTCTTCTTCTTTATTCATTCTTTGATTATCAGTAACCCGAGTTCTTCTAAATTATTTCTTTGACCGAAATTCCATTTTTTTGTAAAACACGGATGAACTCCCTTTTCCATAGTCTTGATATACTATTGTGATGCAAGGAAGTACTAACCTAGACGTCGTTTGTTTCAAAGCTTATTTTCCTGCACCCTTTAATGTGTACGTGTAGGTTGTATGTATGTTAACGAGGAGGACAAGCTAATGGGCTAATTAACACATTTTATGGGTGGACCCGACCGATAGCTTTTCTCCAACATCTCTCACTCACACATAAGGGAGTGTTGTAGCTTCACCAAGCTAGGAAAAACATACTCCTTTTCTAAATTCTCTTGCATCATTTCATAATGATAAATAGGTCGTGTGACTGAGCATTGTGATCTACATCTGTTAGGAATATAGAGCATCTCGTTGTCTTCATCAAAGTCTTCAAGTAGATTACAAAAATATGCTTAGTGGCCCTCTAGATCTCATGTATCGTTAATTTTTCTTTCACAATTATGTCTCATAAGTCATAATCGGTAGTAGCAAATACAAATTGAATGAGATTCTATATATCAATGATTTTCCTCTTCTCACGAGTCTATCAATTTGAATTCAATTTGCTATTCTAGTCATTCTTCACCAAACTGAAGCTGTCATGGTCATTTGGTAGCATGTTAAGACAGTGAACATCAAACCAAGCTTTGAGACACTGATAGGAATAAGGGTACTTATTTTGAGTCTCACACAATATAATAAGTGAGATAAAATTATGATATCAACTGAGAGTCACTGCACAGATTGGTTACGACGTTTCGCTATGCACAAACCAAAAGAAGGCAACATCCTTATTTGAGGGCCATCTTTCTATTTGTTTTCTCGAAAACGATTTGGGACGTCAAAAATAGCAAATATAGGAGATATTAAATCCTACTGAGATATTTCTTTATGACATTATTGTTTGACTCAAAAGTTGTTAAACACTTTTTAAGAAAATCAACCAATAAAGATGAAGGGTTAAATCATAATCGAAAATAATAAACCCTAAGATGACCTTTGATAACGGATTCTTGCAACAATAGTATATATGAGAGAAAGGGAGACAGTAATAATCTTAGAGAGATGAAAGAGAGAGAGAGATAATCTTAGAGAGATGAGAGAGCAAGAGAGCTTGTATTTTCAAAAATGAATGAATTCCCCCTTTTACAAAGCTCTGATCCCCTTTATATAGTAGGGGATCCTTCTGTAAATATTAAAAGGTAAAAATAAAATACATGCTATAGAGGGGCCGACGTGATTATGGAGTCCTCCCTCCTATTACCCCTAAGTCGTCCTTCTGTCAAGATCCACATATGTTCAACGGTCGGTCGTGCTGGCTTAGGGACGTGATCGGACAAATTCGACCCCGTACAATTAGTCCCTACGCTCGTCGGGGTCGCAGCGAGATGTGTCCTCGATGGGTGGAATCGGTACCTCCATTTAGGGAGAGTTTGACTTTGTCAAAGAATTATGACATGACAGGTAGGAGACAGTAATCATGACTATCAGAGCGTCGAAACGAAACGCCTTTCCTCGTGTGACGTCAGCGCTTGCAGGCATCATCATTGTGCATATTCTCGAGGCAGAGAACAGGTGTTCTGGTGCTTGGTTTCCCGCACTAACTTGAAGTCTGCCTCTTCAATTTTGGTGCCACCCAACCCTATAAATATGGGAAGGGTTTAACTTGATTCAAACTTTGATCACTTGTAAGAGCATTCCTACCCTTCAGTGTCCATTTTTGCACTATAGTACTTTTCCTTTGGTCGAAAATTACTTTCTTCTTCGTTGTGTTGCGTACAATTCCTTTTCGAACGAGATCATGCCTAAACCTCACCGAAACAATGAGAGGGTCCCGGAAGCTGCTCCATCAAACGTGCCACCCCTTCCAATGGTGGAAAGATGGAGGAAGAAGAGGACATCAGTCCTCTTATGGTGGAAGCGCTGTTACTGAAACATCTTTTGTCCCTGAGTGATTTCAACAAAGACTCTCCCATGCCGACTCCGGAGCTTTTTGAATTGTTGCAAAACCATTTAGATGATCTGCATGTGAAGTATGACATACCCGCCCATGTAGAGATGGTTCCAGCGGGGAGAGATCATATAGATGTTCACCGGCCAAGGTACTGCGCCTTTTACGAATATCCCTTTTTTATCGGTTATGGCCTCCCTCTTTTCCCTTTGGCGGAGGAGCTCTACCGATTCTATAACATGTGCCCGGCTCAACTTATGCCATATACCCTGAAAGTGCTTCGGCTACTGACCAAGTATGCAGAGTTGGTCGGATGTGAAGTCTCGATCCGTCACCTCTTACAATTGTTTAGTGCCAGTTATCTGAAAGGGACCATGGTGCACTTAAGAAGCTATGGTACAAAGGGGTTGGTGGTCAAAACCGATGACTGAGCTAGTCGCAGGTTCTGGCATAAATATTTTTTTATTAGGACCGAGCATATGGTCGCTAACTCTGTTGGATTCCCAGAGAAGTGGAATTCAGAATGTGAGTATTGTAGTTTGTTAAGTTCCTTGTTACTAGTGACTGTTGCGATTCTAACTTTTGTATTATAGCCATGGCCCATCCGCCCCAGCTCGTCACTGATCTCAGGAGATGGGTTGCTAACTTGCTGCCCTATGCGGAAGAGACCCGCACGTGGCCCGTCTTCATGCAGTGCTATGGCCCCACAGTCTCTTTAGGTAGATTTCTAAATTTTGTTTTGCAAGTTTTGCAACCTCGCGCACTTGTCTATCTTTATGGCGACATGCCGAGGTGCTTCTAGGAAGAGGGTGCCAGTCCCTACTCCCATGCGGTCCAACATTGCCTTGGATACTCGTGATATATTATGCGAGTCTGTCCGAGGGGGTCTCCCTCTAGTTCCTTTGCAGGGGGCCACATCTATGACTACGATCGTGAGGGGGTCGGCATCGTTGTCTCTGGCCCCGCAACCTATGGACGAGTCTCTCGATGGCAAGGAATCTTTGGAAAGAAAAAGGAGGAGGCTTGAAACGGGCAAAGGGGTGGCCATCGAAGCTGAAGGAAGTGGGGTGCCTCGACCGGCGCCCAGACTTGTATTTATGGCCGATGCCATTTTATTTGGGAGGTCAGCCCATCACAGGAGTGCCACTCGCAGTACTAGCTCAGCACGTGCCGTTGAGGGGGGTTCGTCGACCAACGTCGATGGAACTGGCAAGGAAACTGAGGAATCGGACTCTGACATTGCCTAGGAGGATGTGGATCAGTTCGTGAAGGGCCTTACTCATGTGGAGATGACGGCGGATGGGTCCGACCATCGTATTGTGATTATAGGGGCTTACAACTTGTTGCTGAACAACGAGCAGGCTGTATCGGCCCTTACTTTGTTATGTGCCGCCCCTGAGAGTGAGACACTTTGTGCCGTGAATGATGCGAAGCTGTCACGAAGGGTTGCCGGCATGGCTCTACATGTAATCCTTATTGTTCTCTCATTCGCGTATTGTAAGATTGACCCGAAGTGTGCTTATTTCTGTATTTATTTTTAGTCCCTCGTTTTGGAGGTGGAGAGGGTGCGCCGTGAGCAAAAAAGGGCGGCCATCTTTGAAAAGATGATGAAGAAGTATCGAAGGTACCGCTCTAAGCATCGAGCGATGGTCGACCTCTACAGTAGGACCCTGAGTTTCAGGTGTTCCGCGGGGGTCTTGAGCATAGGGGGGCTGAGCTGGAAGAGATAGGCTGCAAGCAGATGAGAGCCGTGGCCCGTAACAGTGAATTGGATGCACTCCTTAGAGCGAAAGATGATGAGCTCAAGCTGAGTCGAGAGGTGGAGGCAGAGAATGACGACCTTCATCGGAGAGTAGCGGACCTGACCGCTGAGCTCGATGCCAAGATGGCGGAAATCAATGGACTTAGGTAGGTCGCTCCTCCAAGGTCAGAGGAAGTGGGTCACCTTTCTCAGCCCTCTTCATCTCGTCCCTCATTTGGTCAGAGCGCGCGTCATAGTGCGTGTGAGATGTGGATTTTCGAAGAGGCTAAACTCGACGTGTATAGAGAGCTTCATGCTGAGGGCAGGGCGATGGAGGAGGAAGTTCAGGCACGGCGGTGCGAGGCTCGCACTGCCCGCGAAGCATGCGGGTACTATCCCGACTCTCTTGATGGGGAAGGTTGTACTTTTGAGGACATCAATTGGCTTGACTCAGATTCTTGGTATAATGATGTTTATCTCCTAGGAGGCAAAGAGTAGCCACAAATTTGTATATATTTTTTGTTTGTGGAATGTACTGGGTCCCGTCTGTGGGGGAGAATGTAAATATATTTTTTGCTGTGATATAAACTTTGTTTTTATAGCTTCGTCTGCTTGTTGTTTTTCCCACCTTGGGTTTCCTTTTTACAGTACTTAGCCTCCGTAGAGGTTGCCTTTGTTGTTCTCTAAAAAGGTCGTCGTGGTTTGATCGAGGTCGAACCAATGTCGATGGCCTTAGCCATTAGGATGTTGCTTTGACTGTTATCAAAGTAGTATCCATCGTAGTCGAATGAGGTCGAACCCGACGTCGGCCTTAGCCATTAGGATGTTGCTTTGACAGTCATCGAAGTAGTATCCGTCGTAGTCGAAGGAGGTTGAACCCGATGTCGATGGCCTTAGCCATTAGGATGTTGCTTCGACTGTCGTCGAAGTAGTATCCGTCATAGTCGAACAAGGTCGAACCGGATGTCGATGGCCTTAGCCATGAGGATGTTGCTTCGATTGTCATCGAAGTAGTATCCGTCGTAGTCGAATGAGGTCGAACCCGATGTCGATGGCCTTAGCCATTAGGATGTTGCTTTGACTGTCGTCAAAGTAGTATCCATTGTAGTCGAACGAGGTCGAACCCGATGTCGATAGCCTTATCCATTAGGGTGTTCGCTCAGTAGAGACCCATTCGTAGAATGGAGATTACTTTTGTTTTTGCAGTGGAGGTTTCTGTTCACTCGATGGATATTTCTGTTCACTCAATGGAGAAATTTTGTTCATTCAATGGATAAATTCTTTTCATAAAATGGAGAAATTATGTTCATACAATGGAGAAATTCTGTTCGTACAGTGGAGAAATTCTGTTCATCTAATGGTAAATAACTAGTGTAGTCCCTTCATTACATCGGCCTGGAGACCATGTTTTGGCTTTGAGGACGTAATCACCGACTTTGAGCGATCTTACTTTGGCTTTCTTGTTGTAGTATCTTTCTGCCTGTTGCTTTTGGGCTGTCATTCTTATATGGGCCATGTCTCTTCGTTCTTTAGCTTCATCTAGATCTTGCAACCTACTTTCGTCGTTGTGTACCCCGTTTATATGGGAATGTCTCAGGCTTGGTTCCCCGACCTCGACGGGTATGACTGCATCGGTCCCGTAGACCAGTGAGTATGGTATTTCTCCCATGTTGGACTTGGGCGTAGTTCAATATGCCCATAATACTTCAGGTAGTAACTCGGGCCATAGCCCTTTAGCTTCCTCGAGCTTCTTTTTCAATATGTTCAATACAGTTTTGTTAGAAGATTCGGCTTGGCCGATGGCGGCGGGATGATACAGAGTAGAGAGTATCCGTTTGATGTGCCATTTATCAAAGAACTCGGTTGTTTTCCTACCGATAAACTGGGGCCCATTGTCATAACTAATTTCTTTGTGGATGCCGAAACGACATATGATGTTTTTCCATATAAAGGCAATGACTTCTTGCTTGCGTATCTGTGCGTACGCACCTGCTTCCACCCACTTGGAAAAATAGTCAGTCAAAACTAAAAGAAAGCATACCTTTCCTCGTTCTGCTGGCAGGGGGCCGATTATATCCATTCCCCACTTTATGAAGGGCTATGGCAAGGTGACTGAATGGAGAAGCTCCCCGCTTGGTGTATCATAGGGGCGTACTTTTGGCACTGTTCGGAGACATAATCTTCTGCCTCTTTTTTCATAGTAGGCCAGTAATAACTGGCGCGGATGATGCATCGGACGAGGGCACAGTTTCCTGTATGGACGCCGTAGTGGCCCTCGCGCACCTCTTCTAATACTTGTTTGATGCGGCCCGAGGCACTTAGCGAGGGGACAACCAAACGTTCTTTTGTAGAGTTCATGATTTACCAAGCTGTACCGGGCAGCTTACACCCCGAGCTTCTTGGCTTTTTTTTGTCGTGTGGGAGTGTTCCGTCCTGCAAGTAGGATACAAAGCGGTTGTGCCAGTCCCAAGTTAAATTTAAAGAGAATACCTCGACGTGGTCGACGACCGAATGGAAGAGGGTGACTACACTTTCTTTGTTAATATTCTTCGTGGCCGCAGCTAGCTTGGCTAGGCCATCTGCCTCAATATTTTATGCCCTGGGATTTCTCTCGAAGTAACATTCGTCAAACTCGTGCATCAGATTATGGATTTCTGATTGGTATTTTTTGTATCCTTTGTTCTTTGATTTGGTAAGTCCCGGTGACTTGATTCACGACGAGTTGAGAGTCGTAGTGGAGGATGTGCCAACGAGCCCCGTATTTGATGGCTAATTTCATACCTGCAATCACAACCTCATACTCGGCCTCGTTATTAGTCATCTCGGGGCATCATATGGACTGACAGATTATTTCACCCGTTGGGACTTCGAGGACGAGTCCCAGTCCCGATCCCGAGGCATTCAAAGCGCCGTTGGTGTAGAGGGTCCAAAGGTCAGCGTGGGCAAAGGCGCATAGGGCCTCTTGTTCCACTTCTGACAATATCCCCGTACTGAAGTCGAAAAGTATCTGCGACTTAATGACGGTTCTTGGGTGGTAGGTTATATCATGCTCGCTGACCTCTATGGCCCATTTGGAGAGCCTACCCGAGAGTTTAGGTTTATGTAGGATGCCTCTTAGGGAGAAGGTTGTTATTACTTTTATGGGATGACTTTGAAAATAAGGTCTAAGCTTTCGTGAAGCTACGAACAGTGCCAGAGCCAGTTTCTCGAGGTGTGGGTACCTCGTCTCGGTATCTATTAAAGTTTTACTGATATAATAAATAGGGGATTGAGTACCTTTGTTTTCGTGGACCAAGACAATGCTGATAACGACTTCGGATACTGCCAGGTACACAAGTAGGCACTCGCCTGGGTCTGCTTTGACGAGCAGTGGCGGTAAAGATATATATTCTTTTAATTTCCTTAGGGCCTCGATGCATTCCTCGTTCCATTGTAGACCAGGATATTTCCTTAGCACACTGAAGAACTTGTGGCATCTTTCCGAAGACCGTGAGATGAACCTAGATAAGGCGACTATTCGCCCCGTTAATTTCTGTACCTGCTTCTTGCTGTTCAGAACCTCAGGTATTGTGTCTATGGCCTTGCTCTGGTTCGGGTTGACTTTGATACCTCGTTGTGATACGAGAAAGCCTAGAAATTTTCCGGAGGCCATGCCAAAGGTGCATTTTTCTGTGTTCAACTTCATCCCGTACTGCCTTAGTATCTCGAAGTCTTCTTTCAGATGATCGATATGGTCCTCCTTCTTTGTCGATTTTACCAACATGTCATCGATATAAACCTCCATTGCCTTACCAAAATGTTCCTTGAACATCTGTGTAACCAACCTTTGGTATGTTGCACTCGTGTTTTTGAGTCTGAAGGGCATCACTTTATAGCAGTATGTCCCTTGGTGGGTGATGAAAGTTGTCTTTTCTTGGTCTTCTTCGGCCATTAGGATTTCGTATTAGCCGGAGTACACGTCCAAGAAACTTAGCAGTTCGTGCCCTGCTGTTGCGTTGATCAGCTGGCCGATATGGGGTAATGGGAAGGAGTCTTTTGGGCATGCCTTGTTTAGATCGGTGAAGTCTATGCACATTCTCCATTTCCCATTTTTCTTTTTAACCATGACCACATTGGCGACCCATTAGGGGTATTTCGATCTCTGATGGAACCGTTGGCTAGTAGTTTGTCTAATTCTTCACTGACTGCCTCGTTGATTGCGGCGTTGAATTTCCTCCTCATCTGCCGTACGGGCGTATAAAGTTGGTCGACGTTTAGCTTATGAGTGGCGATGTCTTTTGAGATCCTCGACATATCTGAATGAGAGAAGGGAAATATATCTGCATGGTTAGTTAGGAATTTGTGGTACTTACCTGGGTCCAAGAGGTTGTGCCCGATATAGGCCTTCTTTGTATCGTCAGTGTCGTCCAGGTGGACCGGGTCAAGGTTCTCGACTGCCGCTTTGCAAGCTTCTACGACATCTGGATCCCTAATAACCTCCACCAACGGGTTGATCTTGGTTCTTGCTAATTGTTATGCTTCGGCGCTTGCTCCCTTCGATTGTTTGGTATGCGTACAGTCTTGAGCTATCCGGTAGCATTCCTGGGTGGTACGTGGCTCTCCTTGAATGCTGAATATTCCTCACGGGGTGGGAAATTTGATTACTTGATAGAAGCTCGAGGGAATGGTTCGCATGGCATGTATCCATGGACGCCCTATGATGACATTGTAAGTCATTTTCTGATTCATGACGTGGAATGTGGTTTCCAGCGTGACACCCCCTACCAAGATTGGCAGTGATATCTCTCCGGAGGTTCGCTCCACTGCATTGGTAAAACCCGTTAGTGTTATGCAACGCAGTATTATCTTATCTTCGAGCCTCATTTGCATGAGAACTCTTGGGTGGATAATACACGCGTCGCTTCCGTCATCGACCATGATTCTTTTCAAATCAATATCAACAATGTGTAAGGTTATAACTAAAGCATCGTAATAAGGGAAAGACAAACCGTCGGTATCAGACTTATCGAAGGTGATACTATCTTTGAAGTCATCATACCATTCGTGAGCAATCGTACACTTCAACTTGTGTGTGGTGGTGAACTTTACATGATTGATCGCTGAGTCGTCGCCTCCGCCGACGATCATCTGTATGGTGCGTGTTGGAGAAGTTGGTTTTGGTGGTCCTTGAGATTGGTCGCGTCCTCTGGCAAAATTGGTCCTTCCTTTATCGCTGAGCAGCTCTTTCATGTATCCTTGGTTCAGCATTCTGACTACCTCCTGTCGTAGACCTATGCAATCTTCGGTCTTGTGTCCTCTTTCCTGATGGAATTCGCATAGGACGTTCGACCTCCTTGCACTAGGGTCTGATTTCATTTTTTATGGCCACTGAACCTTGGTGCCCAGCTTCTCCAGTGCGTACACTATTTATGAAGGGAAAAAACAAACGTTATGAGCAGATAATAATGGGGGCATACCTCTTTCGTTTCGAAGCAGGGCGACATGTCGCGGCACGGCATCTGAATGTCTCAGAGGATGCGGATTAGGAGTTTTGACATAGGGTTGATGCCTTTCTCTGTTGAAGCGTAGGGGTTGTTCCTGTCACCCGTCGTTGTGTCGATCCCTCCTTACCTCTGATTGTACTGACGTTAGTCGTTGGCTTGGACCGTTAAGGTCATCTTCATCCGCTCTTACTTCAGCGCAGTAGGCATTATGAATCTCTTCCCACGTGGTGGGAGCGATACTTCATAAGTCTGTTGAGCAGCTTCTTAGTTGCTTTCGATCCATCTCTGTTCAACCTGTTTTGAAAAGCTGCGACTGCCATTCCTTCTGATACATTTGGAAGTCCCATTCTTACTCTGTTGAATCGGTCCAGGAAGTCCCGGAGTCCCTCGCCTGTTGTTTGCCTGATGGCGAAGATATCATTGACCCTAGCTTCGACCTTCTTTGCTCTTGCGTGAGCGGTGGTGAATTTGTCTGCCATTTCTACGAATGTTGATATTGATCTAGCTGGTAGTTGAGAGTACCACGTTAACAACCCTCATGTGAAAGTTTCACCAAATGTTTTCAGCAGCACGGACGACACTTGTTCTTTTGATAAGTCATTGCCTTTTACGGCGGTCACATAATGGACAAATGGTCTTCTGGATCCGTGGTCCCGTCATATATTTTCAAGTACGGTGGCATCTTGAAGGTTTTTGGGATCGGGTGAAGGGTATCTTCCTCACTATATGGTTGCTCAACAAACCTTCCCATGTCGCATTTCGGTAGTAGCTTAGGAGCGCCAGGTATTTTGTCCACCCTTTCTTGGTGCTCTTTCATTTGATCACGAAGCACTTTATTCTCATTCTCCATTTCTTCCATTTTCTTAAGGATGGTAGCGAGTGCACTGTCGCTTGCGTTGTTAACAGTATGGGCGTTGCTCGTTCGTACAACGCTAGGTTTACCGGTGACAGCAGTGATTTCTGCTGTTGACGAATCTTTGGTATTTCCCTGAGGGGGTTTGTCGAGCATGTTGCTTAGAGCGCTCGTCAGCCATTCCTATAGCAGCTTTTTGACCACTGGGGGTGTTTCTTTTGTCGCAGACGTAGAAGCCCCTCTTTCATGCAAGATCGTTAGATCTTCGAGTGAAGAGGGTGAGATCTCCCCCTCTGGTACATTACTTGGTGTTACGTTCGCGGTATTTCCCTTACCAGCTTCATTGAGTGAGCCCATAAGGTTACTTGAGACATCTGCTATCATCTTTAACCTTGCTTCTTTCTCCGCCATTGCCGATTTCTGTGGAGGATGAAGGGCAGTGAATGTTGTTTTTTATATCCTAGGTATGAACTATGATTTCGACTATCGAAATCCCCACAGATGGCGCCAAATTGTTTGACTCAACAGTTGTTAAACACTTTTTAAGCAAATCAATCAATAAAGATGAAGGGATAAATTGTAATTGAAAATAATAACTACTAAAAAACAGCTGATATGCGACTGAATATTTGCGACCGAAAGAACCAGTCACAAATTTGCGGCCGATTCAATCAGAATTTTCAAAAATAATATTTGATATATTTTTTTTAAATTTTTTCGACTATTTTTCCGGCAAAATTGGTCGCAACATTTCGCTCAAAAATCCGGGATAAATTATTGCGACGGATTCAGTCTGAAACCAAAAGTCAAACATTTTTATTTGACCATTTGCGTCCGTTTCGATCGCAAATTATTTTAAATTCTGATCAAATTATTTTCACTAGCCCGCCCAAATGAGCTAAAAAATAGATAAGACCTAATTTTATTTTAAGAAATCCGCCTCCAAGAGACAAACCCTCCCCCCATTTTGTCTTCTCCAAACGACCCACTCCCTGACTTCATCTCCCTCACACCACCCACCTTCACCAAACTCGCCGGAGAAACAGCCAACGCCTACACCGGCGAAACCTTCCGGTCCCTCTCAATTCCCTCTCAATTTTGATGCTGAACACATACACGAACAGAGATGGGAGATTAAGGGCAGCAGTGCCTGAAATCACAACAAATCCAACCAAAACAGAGCAAAAACTTAGATAGTAAGTTTCAATCTACAATTACCTTAATTAGATGTGAGTATATACTTGATTCTTTCAGATATTTACGTATTGTTAATTTTAAAAGATTTGAGTATATGAATATTCTCTTATTACCAGTTAAATATGCCTCCGTCTGTGACTTACTGCTACCCATTGGTATGACGACCCGGCCCGTTGTCACGTGAGTTACCGCCCTGTTTCCCTCATATTATGCTTCACTATGTTTCAATATCAATATTTGAGTTGATCGGGTAGAATTGAATTGGTTTTAGTTAGAAATGAGGCACTTAGCCTCTTAGAAGAAAGCTTGTTTTGGAAAAGTCAACCGGAAGTTGACTATATAGTTAGAAGGCTCAGATGTGAATTTCGGTGATTCGTTTAGCTTCGGGGGATGATTTGTGACTTAGGAGTGCGATCAGAATTGATCTTGGAGGTCCGGTGTAGAATTAGACTTGAATTGGCGAAGTTGGAATTTTGGCGAATACCGATGGATAGGTGAGATTTTGATCCGAGGGTTGGAATGGAATTCCGAGAGTTGCAGTAGCTTCGTTAGGTGATTTTGGATATGTCTGCAAATTTTCAGGTCATTCAGATATCGTTTGGTCGGGTTTTTGATCGAAAGTACATTTCGAAAGTTCTTGAAGAACTTAGGCTTTGATTTGGTGAAATTTGATGATTTTGATGTTAACGATAGTGTTTTGATGATTGGAAAAAGTTTGAATAACGTTATAGGATGTATTGGTATATTTGGTTGAGGTCCCGGGGGCCTCGGGGAGATTTCGGATAGCTAACGGGATGAAATTTGGGGTTTTAGGACTGCTGAAGGGTTCTGGTATCTAGCATTTTCGCTTCTGCGGAAATGCACCGCATAAGCGGTTCCGCAGAAGCGAAAGGGAAGTCGCAAAAGTGGAACATGGGGATTGGGCAGCTTCCGCAGAAGCGGATGATTGGACCGCATAAGCGGTCTCGCTTTTGCGAAAAATGGACCGCAGAAGCGGTCCTGGGCAAAATGAAGGAAACCACAGAAGCGGAAGAAAATCGCAGAAGCGGAAGTCGCATAAGCGACATTTGTATCGCAGAAGCGGAAACTGGACTGGGCAGAAATGTTAAGTTCTAGAAATGGGACTTCGTTCCCATTTCCCATTTTTGACGATTTGGAGCTCGGTTAAGGCGATTTTTGGTTCAATTTTCATAGAGAACAACAGGGTAAGTGTTCTTAACTAAATTTTGGTTGTATAACTTGAATCTATTACGAGTTTTAGCGTTTAATTGGGGAATTTTGTTGGAAAAGGGTAGAAAACCCTCTTGGATAGAATCAAGGATTTGGGGGTCGAATGATATGAGAATTGAATGATTTTACATGTTTAGACTCATGGCGAGATATGGAAGCCAGCGATGTTAATTTTATAATTTTTCGAGACGTGGGCCCGGGGCTCGGGTTTTGCAAATTTCGTGAATTTCGATAATTTTCGATTGTTTTCGATTGGGTAATGTCCCATTTGCATATTGTAATGTATTTGCTCTGGTTTTGGTTAGATTCGACGCGCGTGGAGGCCAATTTGAGGGGCAAAGGCGTCGCGAGCGAGGAATTCCACCGGTTCGAGGTGAGTAATACTTGTAAATGATATCCTGAGGGTTTGAAACCTCGGATTTGCACATCATAGTGCTGTATTGTGGATGCTTGCAAGCCAGGTATGAGCGTGGGGTAGAGCACCATTGGGGATTGTGACTTGGTCCGTCCCGGTTGTTGATTTTAATGCGTGATTGACTGAAACCTACTTGATTGCCATGTTTTTGGCTTCATGCCGATTATTTAGATCCCTTAGGGATTATTATCATTGTTTTCATGATGTATAACATGCTTTCATGATATCAGTCCTGAGTTAAATATCATCTCGAAATGGCTAGTAAAATTCTAGTGTTTTAAACACCTAATTATAATTTCTGATAATTGGAACTAAAAATGGTAAGTTTGATTATGCCCGTGTGGCTTGCATGCATATAGCTGGACTAATAGTGGATCGGGCTGTACGCCGCAGCAGTGTGATATTGATATTGCGCTTGGGCTGTAGGAGCCCCTCCAGAGTCTGAACCCCCCACAGTGAGCGCTGGGTACCCAATGGATCGGGCTACGCGCCGTAGAGGTCATGTGCATTGCATTGCATTCACGCATTGATTCCTGTTTGTGCTACGTGGCATGACATTTAGCACTCTCATATCATTGACATCCATGCTATTTTCTTGCACTGTGTACCAGATACCCTAGTGTTATTTGTAAATAGAGTGCTGTGCCCGAGGGGATGACTTGTGTGCGGACTTGCATTACCTGATATTGCATTCATATGCTTACTGTTGGAAAAAGAATATTTTCAAAAGAGATTTTAAACTGAGCTAGATGTTTCTAAAGGATTTTCTCTGTTTTACTGTTTTCTCAAAAGGTTGTACTGTCCCATATAGCATGATGGAGTGTTCTTACGTGATTTCTTACCGCTCAGTTATTATTTACACTTATTACCACTGAGTTGGAAGTACTCACTTTACTCCCTGCACCACGTGTGCAGATTCAGGTGTCCCGGGAG
>MU731350.1:117259-130067 GCA_026770625.1 Nicotiana glauca
TTACGCTGTACTATGCACTAAGTATAAGTGTATTAGGTAATATTATATCGAATAAGGTGTATATATATATATATATATAATATATATAGTTACGCTGTACTATGCAGTAAGTATAAGTGTATTAGGTAATATTATATCGAATAAGGCGTATATAAAATATATATATATATATATATAGTTACGCTGTTCTATGCACTAAGTATAAGTGTATTAGGTAATAGTATATCGAATAAGGCGTATATATATATAATATATATAGTTACTTTGTACTATGCACTAAGTATAAGTGTATTAGGTAATATTATATCGAATATGGTGTGTGTATATATATATATATATATATATATAATATAGTTACGCTGTACTATGCACTAAGTATAAGTGTATTAGGTAATATTACATCGAATAAGGCGTATGTATAAGTGTATTAGGTAATATTATATCGAATAAGGCGTATATATATATGATATATATAGTTACGCTGTACTATGCACTAAGTATAAGTGTATTAGGTAATATTATATCAAATAAGGGGTGTATATATATATATATATATATATATATATATATATATATATATATATAGTTACGCTGTACAAGCACAAAGTAGAAGTGTATATATATAAAATTAAATTATATCATTTAAAATTGAATTATAAGTAATTTAATTTTTTTTAGATATAGCGACCAACATTGGTCGCTATTTTAGTCAAAATAGTCAATACATTTGGGCTACAAAAAATAGCGGCCAAGGTTGGTCGCTTTTTCTAAATCCAGTAGCTAAAAAATGGGTTTCCCCCCATATTCTCTTATTTTCCTCTCTCTCTCTTCTCTCTCTTACACTCAAACCCCCTCCCCTTCCGTCTCCCTCCACCGACACCACCGTTCCCCGCCACCCTCCACCCTCCACATGCCGGCGGTAGCAGCAGCTCCACCGCCGGTGTCTCCAAAGGTTGGTTTCTCTCTCCTTTCCTTATTTTTTTCGAAATACAGTAATTTATTTTAATTCTTTGTACTTTGATTTGTAAAAATTTAATGTTCTTAGCTAAAATAAATCTATGATAATTATTAGTAGCTAAAATAATTAGTTTTACATACTAATTCGGGGAAAAATGGTTTGAAGAGAAGAAACCCTAAACTTTTAAGGTTTATGATTTGTTCTTGCGAATCCAAACTTTTTGGTTTGAATTATAACCTTGAATCTTTGTATTGTCTTGATAGTGTAGTTACAAATTTGAATTTCAGTTTAGGAATTGAATATATATATATATATATATATATATATATATATATATATATTTATATATGACCTTGAACCCACATTATGTCCTTAAGGATATGAATTGAACCTTTAGGATATTACTTGAAATTTTTAGGATATGAATTGAACCTTTAGGATATGACTTGAATTTTTAGGATATGAATTGAACTTTTAGGATATGAATTGACATTTTAGGATATGAATTGAACCTTTAGGAGATGAATTGAACTTTTAGGATATGACTTGAATCTTAATGATATGACTTGAATTTTTAGGATATGACTTGAACCTTAGGATATGAATTGAACTTTTAGGATATGAATCGAACTTTTAGGATATGAATTGAACCTTTAGGATATGAATTGAACTTTTAGGATATGAATTGAACCTTTACGATATTACTTAAAATATTTATGATATGAATTGAACTTTTAGGATATTACTTGCAATTTTTATGATATGACTTGAAATTTTAGGATATGACTAGAACCTTAAGGATATGACTTGAATTTTTAGGATATGACTTAAAATTTTAGGATATGACTAGAACCTTAACGATATGACTTGAAATTTTAGGATATGACTAGAACCTTAAGGATATGACTTAAAATTTTTAGGATATGACTTGAAAGTTTTAGGATATGACTTGAAATTTTTAGGATATGACTAGAACCTTAAGGATATGATTTGTAATTTTTAGGATATTAATTGAACCTTTAGGATATGACTAGAACCTTTAGGATATTACTTTTTAATTTTTAGGATATGAATTGTACTTTTAGGAAATTACTTGAAATTTTTAGGATATGACTTGAACCTTAATAATATGACTTGAATTTTTAGGATATGACTAGAACCTTAAGGATATGACTTGAAATTTTTAGGATAAGACTTGAAATTTTAGGATATGACTAGAACCTTAAGGATATGACTTATTTTTAGGATATGACGAGAACTTTAATGATATGACTTGAATTTTTAGGATATGACTATAACTTTAAGGATATGACTTGAAATTTTTAGGATATGACTTGAAATTTTAGGATATGACTAGAATCTTAAGGATATGACTTGAACTTTTAGGATATGACTAGAACCTTAAGGATATGACTTGAAATTTTTAGGATATGACTTGAAATTTTAGGATATGAATTGGAATTAGATTATAAATTGAATTTTTATGGATATGAGTTGAACCTTTAGGATATGATTTGAAATTTTTGTTTATGTATTGAAATTTTAGATTGCGGGAGGATTTAGTAGACGGGGTTGATTGTAATATTAGGCATGCATTGGAACTTCCACCAAGAATAACTAAGACACAGTACCTGGCAGAGTGTGCCTTTAATTGTTTTTCTCATTAGCGACAACGATGATAAGAAGGCAAGAACATGTCTTTCAAATAGTTATGGTGTAGGTAGGAGTTTAAAATTTCCTAAGTAGATAAAAGAAGAGGTAATAGAGGAATTGTATACTTCAATTTCCAAGAGGAAAATGAGTTTAATTGGGAGGGACAACAGAGACGGTGATGGAATTTTTTTCATTGGTCATGGCAGTTCCCATAAAACAGGGATCATAAGACTCTATGATGATAGAGATTATAGGAAGTTTTGTTCTCAACTTTCTTCCAAATCCGATCCGTACAAGCTTAGTGGGATATTTGTGATATATTCTTCGGATCAGACAATAATTTGACTGACAAAAGTATGGAATTACTAATCAAAAGAATTAAAGCTAAAATATTTTTCTCTACCAAGAAAAATATTTTAGCTTTAATTCTTTTGATTAGTAGTTCCATACTTTTGTCAGTCAAACCATTGTCTGAATGCGAAGAATATATCACCAATATCCCACTAACCTTGGAGATACAGACTTGGAAGAAAGTTGAGAACAAAACTTCCTATAATCTTTGTCATCATAGAATCTTATGATCCCCGTTTTATGGGAACTACCATGACCGATGAAAAATATTTCATCACCATCACCCTTGTCTCTCTCAATTAAACTTCTTTTCCTCTTGGAAAATGAATTAGAAAATTCCTGTATAATCTTTCTTTTATCTACTTAGGAAATGTTAACATTTTCGCCTACACCATCTCCATTTGAAACACATTCCATTGCAGTCTCAACATCATTGTCGCTAACAAGAACAATAATTGATCAAAAGACATACCCTGTCAGCTACTGTATCCAAGTTCATCCCGAGTAATAGTACCACGAGGAAAATCACCAAAGCCACCGGACATCTTTATGTAGCAAGATGAGATATTCAATGAAACTCGTATTGTAAAGAAGAAGAAAGAGATTGATTCAGAAAGGTGGGTAGAGCGTCGAGCCTCGACTATACATGTAAGTTTTTTTACTTTTCATTAAGTATTTTGATTTACTTTTATATAAGTTTTGAAATATTAATTCAATATAATTTTTCTTATAGGTTCGCTTCACAGTTGATGTGGGGAAATTCATACGCAGTCAGCCACCAAACGAGTCTGCTGAGGCAATCCAACTTTCAAATGAGGATGCTAAAAGAACTACTTTATATATTTTGAACTAGACGATAAAACTAGTTTTCGAATGAGCTTGTAATAAATGTTAACTTAGTTTTGTTAGCTTAATGTTTTAGTTTTATTGATCTTTATATTTTGTTGCTTTTTAGTATTGTTGTTGTTGGCATAAAATGCCTGTTTAGGTATTTGATATAAGCTGGCAGGTGGTGTAAAGCCAAAACAGGCAGTTTCTGCCAAAAATATACCCAAAAAAGTGACCAACTTTGGTCTCCAGTTGGTCGCTTTTCATTTAAAAAATAATAATTTTTTGGGCAATAGCGACCAGTCTTGGTCGCCATTCTACTTAAAAAAACAATTTCTGGTAACTTTGCGACCAACGTTGGTCGCTTAAAGTTAAAAAAAAAAAATTATTTCTTCCCATTGGCGACCAATTTTTGTCACCAGTTAAAGAAAAAATTATAAATTTTTTAGATATAGCGATCAAATTTGGTCGCTTCGTATGATTAACAATAAATAGAAATAAAATGTGATTTACAGCTGGAGACCAACTTTGGTCGCAAAATTTATAATATTTAAATATTCTAGTGACCAAAGTTTGTCGCTATTTTGTTTACCGAAAAATTTTATCCTTTTAACCGAGTGACCAAAGTTGGTCGCCAATTAGCGATCAACTTTGGTCCCTAAGGTAAAGGGACCAACTTAATATGGACCAGGTGTGTTTGGTTGCTTTTTGGCCAATAAGCGACCAACATTGGTCGCTTTTCCTGGTCATTTTTTTCGGATTTCTAATAGTGCATCACGAATGAAAGAGATTACCTGTGTAGCATTAGTCTCTATTTCCAAAGGATAGAGCTTTCTGTTATTTGCAATGCAAAGCCCTTCGTAGAGTGCCATGAGTTCCACATGAACTGGGTTTTTTTTACAGTAATTGTTGAAGCAAAACCAATCAACCAGTCCCCCTTCTCATTTCTTATAACCCCTCTAATGCCTCCGACACTTCTATCCTTATTATAGGCACCATCTATGTTTAGTTTAGACCAACCCCTATGAGTTTTAGTCCAACTAATGGTGAGATTAATTTTTCTATCCCAATTTGACTCGCTATTTGTAAGCAAAACATATTCGATTGATTGATCAATAATCATACAGTGGGATGAACGAAAGGTAGTATTATTAATATTGTTTCTATTCCTAGTAATCCAAATATTCCAAATACTGAAGGAAAACAAGGTATTCCAATTGATTAGTTTATTAGAAATTAATGGACTTTTTGAACGGAGAGATTTAATCCAGGTTTGGCTTAGAGGTTGAACTGTGGAAATATCAATTCCCAAATTATCCCAAAGAATTTTGGTATGAGGGCATATGAGAAAAATGTTTATAATAGTTTCACGTTCCTTATGACAAATGGTACACCTTTCATCTATATTTATGCCAATATTGGATAGGTATTTCCTGCATGGCAATCTATTGAGGTTACATAGTCACATAAAGTATTTAATTTTATTAGGGCATTGCAATTCCCAGATCCAGTCACTATTAATATCAGGGTGCATTTTTCCTTCCAAAAGTACGTAACAAGACTTGGTCATGAAAAGACCATTGGAGTTGCTATCCCAGGAGAGTGAGTCTGAATTGATATTGTTAGGAATGAAAGTTGAGTGGATTTTATAAATAATTTCCTTAGGGATATCCAAGGAAATATTAGCCAAGTTCCATTTATTTCCAGTTCTAACATCACAGACCCTAAGGGAGGATTCCTCTTTAGTTAAAGTGCCAATGACATAGCCTCTAAGGACATTGAAGTTGGTTATCCAATTATTTTCCCATAAGCTAAGGGTAGAGGAATTATGAATTGTCCAAGACATTCCTTTTTGGCATACCCTTTAATAACTCTTTTCCAAATGAAGGAACCCTTCTCTTTTGGATTATGAGAGTATTTTTTAAGAATTGTAGTAGCCCAAAGATTTGTGGTGTTGTTTGCTAATCTCCATGCTAGACTAGCTAGTAGGGTTAGGTTTTGAGCGAGCTTTCCTTAGAACCAAACCCCCTTCTTGTTTTGGTCTAGTAACCATTCCCCAGTTAACTAAATGTAATTTTTTCTTATTATCAGTTGTGCCCCAAAGGAAGTTTCTTTGTATTTGGTCAATTGTCTTTAGGGTTTTTGGGGGTAGCATAGTATATTACATGTAGTAAGCTGGTAGACTGGTTAGAGTTGAGGTAATAAGGGTAAATCTTCCGGCTAGGTTAAGCTTATCACATTTCCACCATGAGTACTTACTCCTCATAGTATCAATGATAAATTGGAAGTCTTTGTATTGGGGTTATTTCTAATGATAGGGAAACTTAGGTATGTCCCAAATGATTTGCTTTCCTTAATACCAAGGGATTTGGAGATATTGGATCTGGTGGTTGTACCACAATTCCTAGAAAATATTATCCTAGATTTTTTGAAATTTATTGTCTGCTCAGAGATGGCACAAAGTTGCCTAAGGGCAGACTTAATAGCTGAGGTAGTATTATTATTGGCTTTGCCAATTAGAACCAAATCATCTGCAAAAAACAAATGAGATAGGGGAGTGCAGTCTTTACTCAATGAGATAGGGTCCCAATTGTTTATATCCACTAGGTGGTTTATATAGTTTGATAATATCTCCATGCATAGAATAAAAATGTAGGGGGATATAGGGCCCCCTTGCCTAATCCTTCTGCTTGGTTGAAAAAACATAGTTTTAGTCTCATTCACCAATATAGAAGTGGATGTTGTCACTACACAAGACATAATAAGTTTGAAAATGTTAGGAGAAAATTTGAAAAAAAGAAGGGTCCTGTATATGAAGGACCATTCTAGTTTATCAAATGCCTTTTCAAGGTCAATTTTAATCAACATTTTGCCATTATTAGCTTTAGCTTTTTTGAAAGAGTGAATGAGCTCTTGGATAATTATAGCATTGTCACTAGCTCTCCTGTATTTTATGAAGCTAGATTGAATAGGGCTGATGAGATTGCTAGGAAGAGGTTTTAGCCTATTTGCAATAATTTTAGTGATAGTCTTGTAAATAGTGTTACAAAGACTAATAAGACGAAAATTATTGAGGTTGTTAGCATTAGGAAATTTGGGAATAAGGCAAATGTAAGTAGAATTTATTTCTGGAGGGATTGCATGATCCTTAAAAACTTTGTGACAAAAAACCTTAACTGAATCTCCTATTATCTTCCACTATTTTTGGTAAAAAAAGGATGTAAACCAACCTGCCCAGGAGATTTAAACGGTTTGAAGGAAAAATAGCACTATTAATTTCTTCATATATCATAGGTCTATCCAGAACTGATAGATTTATTGTCTGGAAGCTAGTTGTGCTATGTTGCAGGTGAGTCATATCTGAATAGGTGTGACTAGTGCAAAATAATTTAAAAAAGTGATTAATGGTATGGTTAATAATATCTATGTGATTCTCCATCCATGCTCCTTCACTATTCTTAAAGAAGCCAATATGGTTTTTTCTTCTCCTGCTAGAGGCACTAATTTGAAAAAACCTAGTATTTGCGTCCCCTTCGTTTAGCCAGTTGACTCTAGATCTAAGTTTCCAATAGTCTTCTTCTAGTTTGAGGATGTTATTATAATTTGTGATAAGGTCTCTTTCTGTCACGACCCATTTTACCATAATAGGTCATGATGGCGCCTAACACCATTGTCAGGCCAGCCAATGCGAAAAGGTGATTAAGTTCTCATTTTACCTTATCCAATAAACAGTTATACTAAATATTCAGACATAAAAGGTAAGACTAGTAAGGATCATAAAGTGCTACAATAGTAATACAACCCCAAAATAAATATCTACTACTGTGTGTGCCAGAACCTGGTGTCACAAGCTACGGGCAACTAGTAGAATATACACAAAAGAATAATACACTATCCTACTGTCTAAATCAGGATAGACAGAAACA
Source organism: Nicotiana glauca (assembly GCA_026770625.1). Lineage (NCBI taxonomy): Eukaryota > Viridiplantae > Streptophyta > Magnoliopsida > Solanales > Solanaceae > Nicotiana > Nicotiana glauca. The sequence goes on from MU731350.1 coordinate 124,976, forward strand.
AAGGTACAAGAAAGGACTTCTTCGACTGCAGATTGGCATGAGAGAGAAGCAACTCACCGTAGAAGTCCCCAAGCATGCTCACTGCTGCGCACCAGGATAATGCCCAGATCCACCTGCCTCAAAGCCTGTACATTTAAGTACAGAAGCGTAGCATGAGTACATAAATCACATGTACTCAGTAAATATCCCGTTTAATATCGAAGAAGTAGTGACAAGAGGTCGACTTGATACTTACTAAGGTCAAGATAATATAATATAATATAATAAGGTGATATGCACAGCAGGAAGGATTTTTTTAATAACGCAAGTTTAATAAATGAGCCATATTCATGTTCTTGTCATAGTTAAATGCAAGCATATAAATCATGCACAATCATGCCGAGGTCAACGGCTCGCTCCAACAGAAAATAAATTGTGCACTGCCGAGGATCGAGCGACACGAACCATAGATGCATCTATTATCATCGAGGCGATCGGCCTGATCCATAATCATCAAGAAAATACCAAGAAAAGCACATAAGGCTCAATTATTTACAAGGGAGTTCCTACCAAGACTCAACAACTCATACGTTCACTTTTCATTCCCTCAAGTCTCTAGCAAGGCAAAAGGATCATATTGGCAATTTAATATAGGAGATATTCCCCAATTAGACATGACATGGGTCCTAAACTACCCGAACAATCATCGTATAATAGCTACGCACGGACTCTCGTCACCTAGTACGTACGTAGCCCCTACATTTAGCAACAATTACTCATTTACAATCCTATGGGGACAATTTCCTTTTACGAGGTTAGAAAGGAGACTCACCTCGCTCCAATGTGCACTCCCAATATCCAAGAACGAGGCCAAGTCCTTAATTCGAAGCCGGACAATCCCAAACTAATCAAATGAAGTAAGAACTAGTGAATAAAGGCTTACGAGGTTAAATTCTAGCTATTTAAGAAATTTCCCAACCATAACACAAGTTTTCTAAATTACGACCCCAGGCCCACGTGCACGGATTTCGAGCTTTTTCGAAGGAAGCTGTTCCCTATCGCCTAAGGATCTCAAATATATGATTTCTCGTTCATTACATGGCAAATTATGTGATAAAACCTTAGTTTTCATTAGAACCTAGGTCTAGCTCAAATCCCTTGATTTTACCATATTTTTAGTGTTAAATCTACCTAATGTTTATGTATTTGATCTAAAAGTGAGTGAGAATTACTTAGCTTGTAGTGATATGTGGAGACTCTCTCTTTGAAACCCCCAAATCGCCCAAGTGTTGAGAGAAATGTGTTAAAAATGGAGTTGAGTCCGTATTAAATGAGCTACTGCCCCTAGTGATTTTCATTTATGCGGTCTGGGGCCGCATAAGTGAGACTGCTTATGCGGTTACTAGACAGCTTCTGCTACTTTTGGCAATAAGGGACTGGACCGCTTTTGCGGTTTGGGGCCGTATAGGCGAGACCGCTTATGCGGTCACTGGGCCGTTTCTGCGGTCCTGGGCCTGTTGGGCTCGACCGCTTTTGCGGTTTGACATCCACTTAAGCGGAACCGCCTCTGCGGTTAAATGACCGCTTATGCGATTTACCTGGTCCGACCCCCTTTTCGATTCCGCACAATGGCCGCTTCTGCGGTCCTACTTCTACGGTCTAAGAACCGTAGAGGCGGTTGTGACAGAAGTAGCAACCTCAGTCCTTTTTCTAAGTTTCCACCTCACTCGAACCTCGACCATTTGACGCTTGGGGCTCCCGAGCCGCGCCCGAATATATCGACAAGTCTGAAATTACCAGGCGGACCTACTCGAACCCTCGAAACACTCAAAATAACGTTAAGATGAGGAATCACACCCCAAAACCCAATATCTCAAATCATTGAACTTCAAGTTCTAAACTTTCCTCCAACGGGTCAAAACGCCCTTAAACTACACGAATTGACACCAAATTTTACGGGTAGGTCTTAACTGATATTTCAGACTTGCCAAGTTTCAGAATCGAAATCCGAACCCGATACCTATGAAAACAATGATTTCTTAGTTTATTTAATTCTTTGAAACTTAAACTTAACAATTTTACATAAAAATTTATTTCTCGGGCTAGGGACCTCAGAATTCGATTCCAGGCATACGCCCAGGTCCCATATTTTCACGCGAACCCTCAGAAATTGTCAAATCATAATTCCGGGTCCGTTTCCCCAAAATATTGACCGAAGTCAAATTTGGCCTTTTTAAAGGAACTTAAAGAAGCAATTAGACTTAATCTTGCTCAGAACTTTTCTAACTTCTGAACCACCCGTCCCTGCAAGTCATAAATTAGCTAAAGCAAGTGCGGAAAGTATTATTTAAGGGAACGGGGTTCGAGAATGCAAAACGACCAGTTGGGACATTATATCCTCCACCTTTTAAATAAACGTTCGCCCTCAAACAGACATAGAAAGGTACCTGGACTGCTGAACAAGTGGGCATATCGGCTCCGCATGTCCTCCTCGGACTCCCAGGTCACTCCTTGACAGGTTGGCCCCTCAACTGGACTCTTACCGCAGAAATCATCTTGGACCTAAACTGGCGGTACCGTCTATCAACAATGGCAACTGGCTCCTCCTCGTAACTCAAGATCTCATCTAACCGAATGGTACTGGAATCCAACACATGCAAATAGTCGGCATGATACTTCCGGAGCATCGATACATGGAAGACTGGATGAACTCCTGATAAACTGGGAGGTAAAGCAAGCTCATAGGAAACCTCCCCAACTCGCCTCAACACCTCAAAGGGGCCAATAAACCTTGGTCTCAACTTGCCCTTCTATCCAAATCTCATAATGCCCTTCATGGGCGAAACCTTCAAGAGAACCTTCTCGCCAACCATAAATGATACATCACGCGCCTTCTGATCCGCGTAACTCTTCTGCCTGGACTGAGCTGTGCGGAGTCTCTCCTGAATCAACATTACCTTATCCAAGGCATCCTAAACCAAGTTTGTACCAAGCAGCCTAGCCTTACCAGGCTCAAACCACCCGATCGGAGAACGAAAATGCCGACCATATAATGCCTCATACGGGGCCATCTCTATGCTGGACTAATAGCAGTTATTATATGCAAACTCCACCAAAGGTAAGAACTGATCCCACTGCCTCCAAATTTAATCACGCATGCTCTAAGCATATCCTCTAAAATCTGAACTGTCCGCTCTGACTGCCCGTCGGTCTGAGGATGGAATGCCGTGCTAAGCTCCACGCGGTCCCTAACTCACTCTGAACAGCTCTCCAGAAATGGAAAGTGAACTGAGGGTCTCTATCTGATATGATGGAGACCGGCACACCGTGCAACCTCACTATCTCCCGAATGTAAATCTGAGCATACCTCTCTGCCTTATAAGTAGTCGACACTGGAATGAAATGGGCGGACTTGGTCAATCTATCCACAATAACCCACACTGAATCAACCTTCTGCTGAGTCAGCGGCAACCCAACCACGTAATCTATAGTGATGCACTCCCACTTCCATCCCGAAATGGGCATCCGTTGAAGTAGGCCACCTGGCCTCTGGTGCTCATACTTGACCTGCTGGTAATACAAACATTTATCCACATACTCCGCAATGTTCTTCTTCATCCTCCGCCACCAGTAATGCCGCCTCAAGTCACGATACATCTTCGTGGCACCTGGATGAATGGAGCACCTCAAACTGTGGGCCTCATCTAGAACTCTCTCTCTCAAGCCCTCAACATTAGGAACACTTACACGGCCCTGAAGCCGTAACACACCATCCTCGCCAATGGAAATCTCCCTGGCACCTCCCTTAAGTACCATCTCTCTAAGAACTGCCAGACGTGGATCATCGAGCTGTCGGGCCTTAATCTCCTCCAAAAATGAAGACTGAGCAACCACACACGCTAGGACCCGTCTGGGCTATGAAATATCCAATCTCACCAGCCTGCTAGCTAAAAACTGAACGTCCAAAGCTAATGGTCTCATCTCGGCAGGAATGAATGCCAAGCTACCCATGCTCTCCGCCTTCCTACTCAAGGCATCCGCAACCATATTTTCCTTTCCTGGGTGATAAAGAATGGTAATGTCATAATCCTTTAGTTGCTCAAGCCACCTGCACTGCCTTAAATTAAGATCCCTCTGCTTGAACAAATGCTGCAAGCTGCAATGATCTGTGTAAACCTCACATGACACTCCATATAAATAATGTCTCCATATCTTAAGAGCATGAATAATCGCCGCCAACTCTAGATCGTGCGCAAGGTAATTTTTCTCATGAACTTTCAGCTGACGTGAAGCATATGCAATAACTCGCCCCTCCTGCATCAATACACATCCCAAGCCAACGCGAGAAGCGTCGCAATCCACTGTATACATCCTTGAACCGAAAGGCAATACAAGAACTGGTGTCGTGGTCAAGGTCGTCTTGAGCTTTTGGAAGCTCTCCTCACAATCATCGGACCAACAGAACGGGGCACCCTTTTGGGTTAATCTGGTCAGAGGGGATGCAATAGATGAAAAACCCTGCACGAATCGCCGGTAATAACCTGCTAGCCCCAAGAAACTCCTAATCTCGGTCACTGAAGTAGGACGTGGCCAACTCTAAACTGCCTCAATCTTCTTCGGATCCACATTAATACCCTCTCCTGACTCTACATGCCCCAAGAATGCTACTGACTCTAGCCAAAACTCGCACTTGGAGACTTAGCATAAAGCTTCTGCTCTCGCAAGGTCTGAAGCACTACTCTCAAATGCTGCTCGTGCTCCCCCAGGCTACGCGAGTATATCAAGATATCGTCAATGGAGATAGTAACAAAGGAATCAATATAGGGCCTGAACACCCTGTTCATCACGTCCATAAATGCTGCTGGAGCATTAGTCAAGCCATATAGGCCCGCGGCGAGACCGAATGATGTCCCGCGGGCACTAGGATCTTTGATGTATTCTTGAGTCCATATTGCATTAGGTTAAGTATTCGAGTCTGTATTTTCCATTTTGCATTTCAAACTGTTGTTTAGAGGTTTGTAGTTTGGTAATCATTTAGAGTCTAGCTTTGTAATCGTTGTTGGCTATTAATAAATTTGAAAATTCCCAAAAATCTGTATTTGTGCATTTGTTT